>VOMN01011372.1:0-12299 GCA_014899125.1 Orchestia grillus
CCCATCCCTCTCCCCTCTCAAGTCTCATCGCTTCACCCTTGCCACATATGCAATAGAGGTAGTACGAGTTGATGGACGGTGGATGTGCCTTCAAATTTTGCAAGAAAATAGATATTAACGAAGCTTTTAAGTTCAAAAACTGTATTTCAAAATAAATATTACACACATATTGGGGACTTAACGATTCACAAATTAGTGAGGGAACAAGTGTACCTCGCGTACAAGAGGTCATTAGAAGGCCAGGTATGCATTTGGCTGGAAAATATTTTTTTGCCAGGACGATTCCCAAATTTGTCGTGTCCCGCACTGAGAAAATAAAATTCTTTAAGGGTGCTAAGCTTAAAGACGGAACCTAATCTTAACTCCGCCACTCTTTGCAACCACTGTCCGAACCATTAATGTACGAGAGAACAATACACAAGTACACGGACAAATCTACGATATAAGACCGACCTAAAATCAACTTACTGAAAGCAAAGCAATTCTCCAAACCGTCACTTTACTTCCACATTTGCGTGACTACGGGAACATTGAGATATTTGTTCGCCTTTTTTTAGGACAAAAGGTAAAAAAAACCTGCCAAGAAAGAATAAGTTGGGAGGTGCATCCCTGCCTGTCTGTTACTAGTAGTTACATTTCTCTTCTGACAAGTTCTGAAAAGAATTCAATGTTATAATACTTAGAATGATAATTATAAAGCTACAAAACGATCATGTATTAAATTATTGAAACGTTCTGATGCTGCCTCCTCTGAGAGCTGGGGCGGGCACGGGCCTGGACCCTGCCACCGACTACACGATCCTCTCCTTCCTCATAAAACATCGGCGACCTCACAAGGTCACCAGCTACTCTCACGTGATCTACTAGCCGAATAGTAACTTGAAGATGATGATGAATATGTTGACAGGCACCAGGGGATCTGAAAAAATGATGACACGTTAAAATCCAACTTGTGAACGTTGCTAAAATTAAAGCCGAAATTTGAGATTTCCGGCAACGAAAGCACTGCAAATGATCATTTTTTAACCCGTGATCGCTGAGATATCTTGGCACAAAAGCTACATTTACTTTTATACATTAATCTTGAACCCCCACAAATCTTTCATACATCATCGTAAATCGTCTACTTTTTCATCACCTTGATCCAGAAGGAAGATTACCGCGAGTTAAAAATAGCACACTAGCGCAAATTTCAGACTGCAATTATACTCCTAAACGATTTCATCTACAATGCTACTGTTGGTATTAGAATAAAGTTGGATGATGTGTGAATATTATATGAAGGTTTTTTAATGATACTGTCCTGATTACGAGGTTTACCATTAGTTTGTAACAAATTATTCAACATCACGGGATAATTATGAACTAGTGTCTCGGTAATGTTCAAAAAATATTTTTTTAACCATATGAGAACTAACCAGAACGTCATGAAACACTAGGAACTTGTGTAGATACCCGAGACGTTTCAATTTAATTTTACTTAAGAAAAAGCATACTACTGCCACGAAATGAAGAGTTACCAAACAGCAAATTTTGAAAAATTCCCATTTGAAAAATCATGAAAATAAAACTGTTATTGCTTTGACATGTCTGGTGCATTTGGTACCCACCAAGACACCCACAAGGAAGAGTTGCATAGCAATATTGACACAATCAAGGCACCGGCGCGTCGGCGTGTACAGCTCGCAGGGTCTCGTACACACTCGTACAATTAGATTTTTCGAAACTATACAATTAGAAATTTCAAAACTATAAAAGGTATTTTATCTGCACATTGGAATGCATTAGTTAATATTTGTCCCTAAATTACTTATACTGGCACACCATCGCATGTCACTAATTACAGACATGCTATTTTACACAAATATATGAATATGCAAGCCTCGTACACAATGGCAATTTTAGTTTTCATTGTGGGAAAAACGTTATTTATGATGGAAACAACAGAGTAGAAAGGAGCTGTATTGTTTTGAAATAAAAAAAGTTAGGAGGCAGCCCTTCATTACCAAGAAAAAAAAACATTTGCATGGTGGAATCAAGTGAAAAGACATAAAACTAAAAGAACATAAATAACCACGGCAAAATAAAATGAAATGCAGATCGAGGCCATGAAGCTAACACTGAATAGGTAATCAAGACAACAGTCGCAACACGAAGTCAGCTCAGCGAGTAGACCTATGTTCCGTATGTACAATACCTTTATTGAGAAAAATATCTTGAGCATTCAGGATATCAATTTCTTGCAAGAAAATATCTTGAGCATTCAGGATATCAATTTCTAGAGAAAAAATATCTCAAGTATTCATGATACTAGTTTATTGAGACAAATATTCTGGAGCATTCACGATACCAGTTCATGGATAGAATTGCATTTTGAGTTAATTTTCTTTCAATATTTTGACTAGCCATTTTGAGGCTGGAGGAGGCAACTCACACTTCATGACGGTACGAATGGAGCGGATGAGGTGGAAGAGCTGTGCCTTGACGCTGCCCTCACCCCCATACCCTGGCACTGGGGGGGTGCTCTCCCACCCCGGCACTGCGGGGCAAGTCTTTCATGAATATTTGCATGTAAATATCCTAACAGAAGTCAACCTGTAATATTTCTTCCCAGAAATATTCTCAAAAATTTCCTCATAGAATTTATTGCCGTAAAAAATACTACAAGGGAAATATGCTCAAATAGATTTTTAGGTATGTTACCCTCAAGAATTTCCTCACATCAATCATTACAAATATCATAAGACAAATATCCTCAGAGACATCCGCAGGGAAATATCCTCACAAAAATAATCTGAAGGAAGTTGTCAAAATTTTTTTCATTCAGAAATAGAGAGAGGATACACAGAAAAATGATGCCAGGGTCACTGCTCCCAAGGCTTTGTTATAACCTCCCCACCACCCCAGAGGGTCAGCCAGAGAACAAAGAGCACTAGAGTTAAATTATGGAGTGTTTATAAAGTTAACTGCAAGGAAATCATCAGAGAGCATGACAAATAATGTAGGAGCAAAAAGATGCTTCAGATTGAGTCTAAAACATAAGAGGAAATTTTCATATGAACTACACATACAACTGAGGCTGATGAGCAGCAAGACCCACTAGCTGCGTCTACCTAGCGCCACTCCACCACACCTGCCCTCGCAGCTACAGACTCAGTCAGAGCAGCACTGCAGGGGCAGCCATGTCCCTGAAGCCATTTAATCCTGTCAGGACTGCTTCTGCTCCTGCTTCAGTTGATACAGATAAGTCTGAAACTGCTAATGTTTGAGTATATATATAGTTCAAACTGAATTTTTTATTTTGTTCAAATCTACAATGCAACAACATAAAAGCATAAAATACATAACAGCAACTGTTTACTAAAGTGTTCTTGCAATATTTTGCTCAGTTCAAAAATAAGCGTGATTTTTTTTAGGTTTAAAACCCTATCACTGTAAAGTCAAAACTCAAAAGCAGAGATTATTATTTGTGTGAGCTACAGACTTTATGTACCATCACAGCACCCTCAAACACTTCAAACTAAAAAACTACCTCAAACTAAAAACTACCTCAAACTAAAAACTACCTCAAACTAATTCAAACTAAAAACTGCAAACTAATTCAAACTAAAAACTATCAATTATGCACCACCAGTGAAGTGCAGAAGAGACGCATCAGTTTCACCAAGTATTACTGTATTTCCATTCAAGGGTCCTCTAAGTGTGACACTATCATTTTTGTTTCCTGGCCTTTAGGTAAAGGGCAACACACATTTTTTTCTCAGCTTCAGTTTCAAAATTCCTTTTCAACTTCAGGTTCATATTTGGCTTACATGGTAAATTTAAGATGGAGTTGTTAAAAGAATAAAGGAATCCTACTCATCCCCCCCAAGGTTGCTAGGTTCCCCATGCTGAAGAACAATCCCATGCACTGCAACCCAAAGAAGGCAAAGGCCAATAACAGATCTGTTCTGACTGACAATGTTGACTACTAAAAAAAAATTTCTTACTGCATCAAGCCTTCAATCTGCTAATATTTTTTTATATTCATCACAAAATCAGTTGTAACAGAAAGATCCCATTATTTTAGGAAGTTGTGCTAAACATGAAACCAGGGTCAGTTCAGGGTTGAAAGATTCCTGAAAAAGTGATTCACACCACACTGCCCCGGCCACACATGTGTGCCACCTTTCTACCGTGTTCACATACATACTCACGTTTGGAAAGGAACCTCTCCTCGTGCAGGACACAAACTGCGTTCAAGGTCAGCACCACCGCCTCAATCAAAGAATACATTCCAAAGCCCATGGTCAAGTCTTACTGGGGTAAACTTGTGCACTAATACCACCTGGAACAAGAAGCATACATCAGATTAAACCAAGATATTAATACAGGACCAGTTGCACTTTGGACCCCAGGTATCTCACACCAGGTGTTGATTTTTCCCTCTGCTGGTTTCTGGAAACTTGCTGGTACTTCAGAGACTTGTCACTTGGGACTACCTGACACTACCTGAACTTGAAGTAACAGTTTCCGAGAACACATGCAGAGATGGCTAAAAACAACCCTAGGTTCAAGGTACATGGGGTCTAAGATACAATAGGTTCAACTACCATAAATGATGATCCACTGAAGCAATGCATTCTGCCTATGTGAAATTTCTATTAATTAAGTCCCCCCACCAGCAACCAAATAGTTAAAAACACAATTTTCATTGCTTTAAAAAATTAAAAACAAATTTTTATTGCCAAAATTAAAAACAAGAATCTGGCAACAGGTAAAAGAACAAGGCTATGTGAAATGATCTACACACTGAAATTGAGCAAAGATCTTGTTTAATAAAATCCATCAAGTTTGGTGGTGTTGAAAGTAGGGTTGCCAAATCAGAATCAGACTCGTAGGAATGCTAGGAGCCAGAGTCTGATTTCTATGTCCAACTCCTGATGTCCAAATAAATTATTATTTTCAGCATGCTTTTCTATATTTACATGGAACACAACCAAACACTCATGGGCCCAATTTTTTTATTATTATATTATTATTAACAACCCTTTGATGTCTTCAATCAACTACTGAGAAGCAAACAATTTACCCTGACATATTTATCCCCCTTTAGTCCACAGAGCAAAGCAAACATCTCACAAGATAGATAAATATGTAGTGCATACTATCAGTACTGTTATGATAGCATGCAGCACACACTCAAGAAAAGAAAAATTCACTTTAATGATATTATCACTGCCTTGAGAGATTTGTAAAATCTATACATATTCATAAATTCATAGGCAAAGAGAAACCAGAGAAGGCAGCTATGTTATCCACACCCCAAAAAATGGCCATCACGCCAAGACACTCCAGCATTGGTCGAGAGAGGGAGGCAGCTACAAACCCAAAGGCTTGACAAACAACCTGAACAAGAGCTCATTGTCACCCATTCCTTACTTGCTTGACAGCTACACATTAGATTTCTTACTTAACAAACATTTCCTTTCTTTATTTTAGAGGAATACTAGTTAGATAAGCCTTCTATTTTTCTCATTTCACTTTGAACACAATTCAAGCTGATTTTTGGATGAGGACTTTGTATGTATCTTGTTTCTTACCATTAGGAGTCAGTAAAGAAACTCAGTTCTAGAGGCCTTCAATGGGCAACCAAACTTGCTTCATGAAAAGGTATGCTTTTGCAGGCCAGCATTAATAACCTCTAATATCGAGGGGTTGCACACGCAACATTACCTGATGCTTCATAAAATACTGCACAACTCTTAGGAGTCCACATCCATGAATAATGTGTACTGGAGACACAGATGTGGATCTGTATATGCACATCCACAAATGATGTGTACTAGAGACACAGATGTACATCTGTATAGGCACATCTACAAATAATGTGTACTGGAGACACAGATGTGCATTTGTATAGACACATCTACAAATAATGTGTACTGGAGACACAGATGTGCATCTGTATCCATATATATTGCCCTGAATACTTGCCCTGCCAGATCCTCCCAGGGGTGTGAAACATCCACCTACTCCTCACAGGCTCCCTTACATTACCAGTCACATATTGCATTGTTGTCTAATCTCTTTTCTTTCAGCATTTCATGTTTGTGCTCCAGCCATCAATATATCTAGGTCTTTTAATCAGTATCCCTAACACATTTTCTCTGATTATTATATCATTATATTTGTTAGTTTCATCCTCCCCATCCACATGAAATGTGATACAAAGAGAGCAAAGAACACAAAAGGCCCAACTAATATTGACTGTAGAAATGTGGAAATTATGCACAGGTGTATTCTCAAACCAGATTCCCTGCACATAGTTAAAAAAGGAAGAGGAAAAAAAAACAAAGAAGAAATAGCAAAGAGGGTATGAAAATTAGAAGAAGCAAAGTATGCATAAAAAACAGAAGTCCCAAAGGCCTATCTACATCTGAGGTAACCTAACAGTGCTTTCCTGAGAATGTCACTTTCCATAGCATAGAATAGACTAACTTAATTAATCTAACCCAATTGTCTACCTTATGCCCCCTGAGGGAATGTTTGCTCTGATTGAGAATCTTGCACACAAACAGATTTATTATTTCAATATTACTGACCCATTAGGATTCACATTACAATATGTTCAGCTCAATCACAGTTGATCACATTTAACATTAGAAAAGAAATGAAAAAATGCATCATAACCTATGTTCTAATCTNAATTGAGCATTGGAAAGTTTATCAGTCCACTTCACAAAATATTCTGAAATTGACAAGACAAAAATAGAATATTTATTCTAAAAAGCATTGATCACACTGACACCATTATCATTCTTATTGCTCGGCAAATGCAAGATAATTTAAGAGACTATTAAATATGACAATTTATCATTGAATGGCCGATTAAAGGTACAGATATTTATGATGTTGAACAAAACTAGTTTACCGAGAAATTAGGTGGTGGCAGTATATGTTAATGAACTTTATTTTAACTAAAACTAAGGGTCTGTACACACCATCACACTAACTCAGATATAACAGAGAATAGCCACACATAAAAACAACAAAAATTAGTAATGCACCTATTGGTCAGTATTATCACAGACAAGAATTGGTATACTCTCAAAATTACGGATTCCTACCAAACACAAAATGTTCCTTTTAAGAAAAATGATCCTGATTTTATATTATTAGCATCTACAGAAGTTAAGTTAAAGTATATTATTGCTTGTTTGTAAGTTTTTCTCAAGATAATTATTATTAAAGAAAACAGTTACTGTTTATTATGTGCTATCAGCTATGTTACATTAATCAAAAATTTTATTATATAATTCATGTTAATGATGCAATTCCATGTAACAAATTAATCTTTCATAAGTATTACCATCTGCAATGATCTTTTATTGATTGGATATGATCACTTTATTCACTCCGAGTTCTAATTTAAGGACACCTTATATATTTTTTATGGTGATGCATGTTAACTTGAAGCTTTAGTGTTTATTATATATTTCTGGGTAACAATATTCAAATTTCTTAAAAGCAATTGCAGAATTTAAAATTTATAATAGTTCATGAACTTCCTGACAATTTTTTTTTATTAAACCTGCAAAATATGAATAAATATTTTCAAACATTGTAAATCAATGATTTTGAATAATGAAGAATCAGCATTGGTCTAGGCAAAACAATGAGAATCAGCATTGGCAAAACAGTGAGACTCGGCATCAGCAAAACGATAAGAATTGACATCAGCAAAAAGTATGGAATTGGCACATTACTCAAAAATTCACATCACAAGTCTAGAACAGACTCCTGCAGCAGGTACACCCACAACAGACTCCTGCAGCAGGTACACCCACAACACACCCTTGCAGCAAGTGGTCTATGAGCTGATTACCAAAAGACTCAAAGTATTTACATTTTGATAAGCTGACAACTTAAGATATTCAAAACACTGCACATCAGACTCCAACGCTGGTCTGTTGCACACGAGCGGACAGCTGACACAAGCCGTCTTGGGTACCCCATGGCAGCAGACCAACAGGTTTGCACCAAATTATGAGGTTGCATGCAACTTCAAATGAACAAAATTTGAAAAATTTATGTCCATAATTTTAAAAAATATTGCTTCAAATTTTGAAATATTTGTTCCCTTCCTCACAGCATAATAGAAGTTAACAAAAAAAGTTGTTGTCCAGTTAAAATATTCGAATAAGGCAATTATTTTTATCATCTTTCACTTGAAATAAGTTGACCTAATTTTTCTTCGACTAACATTTACTTAGCTGTAAAGTTAACAGACTTGACTTGCACAAATATCAAGTATTAACATTTATAACAGTTCTTAAAACCTCTGTATCTGCAATCACATCAAAGATCATTTCATGACATAAGCAAGACAATTATTCAAATAATTGTCAAGTACAACCTTATAACTATTGTCTGCAGTCAAAAGTTTATTTGGACAATTTTTACTTCAGGATTCTAAACAGACAAATTTTGGCATCATTTTGTCAATTTCTGGGGCATTTTTTGTATTCTAAAATGGTAATGAACAAAGATTAATTAAATGAATCACGGTTAGATTAGGTCAACTTAGGTTAAATTAGGTAAGGTTCTTTAATATATAATATGAATATATAAGCATGATCACAATACATAATGTACACTATAATATTGTCCCTTTAAAACATCATTTGTACAATGCTTTATATTCACATTTGTAGTAAAAAAGTAGGAAAACACTAGAAACATTCTATCCAATACAGTTCTGTGCTAGAGGTCCTCATATAAAATAAATTGTTTACTCATATTTTGTCCAGTAAGCACACACCCTATAACAGGATAAATCCATTCAACTCTAATCTAAAATTACCACAAAAAATTTCAGGGTATCTATTTAGTTACTTCAGGAACCTCATTGCCGAGTGGCATCCCACACAAAGGAGTTGTGTGTGTGAGTGGGTCATGAGCAATCTTCACACTAGTAAGCACCCAGTTCAAAAAAGCATTAAAAAAAGCTTTAGGCATTACAGGTCCACATTCCAATGGCTGACTTGAAAGACTGGCACCATATATGGTACACACTTTCATCTAACCTAACATAATGAAAGCACCAAGATTTGTGAATACAAATTTTCAAGTTTTCCAAAAATTTATAACCATAACTCAAATATGCATGTTTAGATTAAAAGAAATAATCAGAACACCTAATTTCTGAAAAAAAAATCTTTTTTCAAATTCATAATGGAGATATTGGTTGACATGAAATTTTTCCAATAAGGAAAACCACAGTCAAAGTGTTAACAGCAGGTAGCAAAAAATGAAGTCACTACCTATCAAGGGAGGGAGATTTATCCCTTAGCCATATCAATATCATACAAATGATACAATAAATATTCTACCAAGAGAGCAGCACTGGGACAACTTGGATGTCACATAGCACACCCACAAGCTTGGGAGGCCAGAAACAATTATTAAGCAACACTGACAATATGCAAACTCAACTGTCAAGATTGAAAATCGGAATGAGGGGATATCTGCCTGCCCATACCTTCATAACAACTTGTATGTTCTCTAGGTATTGTAGTCACACGTCCTACAAAATAAAAGGTATCCCACATTATTTAACACTATACCAATTTTCTTTAATTCGTCCGTTATTAGCGCTTGGAAAATTGTTCCAAATAGCCCCACGGTAAAAGAAAGATGTTGATACCAGAAGATTTAGGACTGTCCCGACTTAACAGGTAATGTCCAGAATGGGCGGCACAAGCAGGAGCATCTAAAAACCAATATAAACAGACACACAAATTCGAATAAACTTTATTTTAAACTATAAAGTATACCTCAGTAACAACGAGGCTAATGGAACAGTGAGAACGCCTCAGACCCGCATCGCCTCGCAGACTTCAAGTAGTGGACTAGTGAGTAGTGGCTACCCGGACAACACCACGTTATAAATTCTGACTATAACTTGGAAGTCGGAGAAAGGAAAGAACTTCGAACTTCTTTCTGAATGACGTAATTGCTATGTTCTTCACTTTAATATCCAATTAACAAGAAGTAAATAATTCATTGCAAAAGTTAAAATTTGTATTTTCAAGTTTACATCTTATATTAAAAATCAGCTAAACCCTAGTGGAATTCAATTTTCATGAAATTATGAAAGGAAGAAAAATCGTTCATCACGAAATCTGTCACATGCAAAGCATATAAAAAATAGAGTTTTCAATTAGTGAGATTACAGGCTTGAAATCAAAATGTGAAAGTTATAATGAAACTTGTGATTGTAATAAGACAACAACCTCAAAATTACGGGCGGATGTTGACCAGAGCGTCGTTTCGCGACACCGACCACGACTATAGACCGACTCTGGACACCGGAATTAAAATGGCTGAAAAAAAAACTTTATTTATTCCTACACGTTTTACCGTTGTATTTTCAATGCCTTACAACTACTGGAGTGGTGAGGCATGTGAGGAATGTGTGGTTCAAACTTCCTTTTCAAAGGGAAGTCCTCAGTGGTCACGTGAAAAGCCTAACCTTGGCCGAGGCTCGAACCCTGCTCCTTTCGGCTGTGAGGCCATCACGCTCACCACTACAACATGAAAATAATTTCATATACCTCTCATTTCTTATGTATTCCCCTAAAGACCTCAAATTAGTTGCAAATAAAGCCTCGTAACCTTCTCCATTCGTACACGTACGAATAAATTCCCTCGGGTGCCCTCGAACCCGAATGCGGGGCTGTCTTCCAACCACGAGTATGACACCCACTTATGTCGCACGCCATATTTTTGACCTAATGCTCTTAGGCGTTTCAAATTGGTCTCAAATTAGAGTTTATAGAAATATCTATCTGAGGCGTATTATGATTTTTGTTTTCTAACACTAAGTGGAGGGGAACCGCCCCTCAAAATTTTGAAATCCCTTTTACTTCTCACCCATTCCATCTAGAGATTTCAAATTAGTTGGAAATGAAAACTCCTTTCTCCATGCGCATATACATAAAAGAATCAACTCCGTCATTCCCTCCGTCCCATCCCTTATCGTGTTATCTGGGGGGCAACCCCACCCACATCAGTATTCCCTCCATTCTCGGAACAGCTCATTTCTCACCTAGTGAACATAGAGATTTGAAATTGTCCTCAAATTTTGTTCTATGACATTCAGTGGGATTCCACTTTCCTTCTTCCAACGTTTGTGGATGCAGGAGAGGAACTACTAAATCCCTATTTTTACCAGGCTTTCAATTGTTAGCTATATATATAACATAATCTTACCGAACGGGCGTAAGGTCACCCGTGTCGCTAATAAATCGAATACCGTTTGACAGAATAGCCATGTAATTATGTCTTCAAATGTGCATTTGCATCATTTTTTTCATTCGTCTGGCTGCGCTAGAAATATTACTATTTTGCTAAAATACCTCGTGAAAGAAAACTCGACTATATTTCAATTATAAGAAAACTCTAGAGAAATGGGATCCATTTCTGATGGATGGTCAGACATGTGAGTGCGTGAAATAGAATAACGCCATCATGGGTGCACATAAACGAGAAATACAATTAAATCGTATACAATGCTAGTGTCCCATGTTTACAAATCTGTCGAATAAGAAACATTTCCGTGATAAAAATGACCGCAAAATACGTGACGGAGCAGAAGCACGTAGAGCGAGTCGAGCATCACATCATGCCATCACTCAAGACAGGACTTGAGTAGGAGGCGTGTCGCTGCTCATGCTGTAGCACTCTTCTTATGTTCACGCCAAACAATCTATCTATCTATCTAGTATGATACTAAAACTCTGGTCGTCTTGNTCAATGGGATATATTTACCATCCACAACGTAACTGCTATTTTGTCGCCTGGCTGTCGCTAACATGCCGTCCGTGTGAGTTGACCCTAAGGTATGTTGCGACGATCTGACCAGTTCTTCTAGGCCCACTGCCTCTGCCAACTGCCGATATCAATTGGCCGAGGTTATGAAACTAAAAGTTGGGCCGGTCCAAAATATAAAAAATCCGGAAGTTGTATCTCATTCAAACTAAGAGTTACATCATATGCATAATAATGCAAACATTTTGCCAGGCAGTGTCCAGCGCTTTACAGTATGTCCCTCAAAAATCCGAACCGAGTATTTTTTTCTCCGTATCAGCAATACCATCATAAGAATACCTTTGCTAGAAATTAAATGCTTATGGCATTCTAATGGTGGTATGTATTACTGATACAGAGAAAAAAATACTCGGTTCGGGTTTTTGTGGAACATACTGTATAGTTAGATGGGTGTTGGGGTACTTCCCTCATGAATGTAAGTCTAC
>VOMN01011376.1:0-10380 GCA_014899125.1 Orchestia grillus
ACTTTCGTTGTCACGTCATTTACTTGAATGCACGGCCCTCGCATCAGCTGCCTTACCCACTTATCGACTGATGAATATTCGAATATTCAATTAATACAGTTACTTCTGGGAGGAAAGCTCTAGGTCGCAAATGAGGATTCATGTTATTCGCAGGAAAATATATTCCGTTTTTACGAACGCAGAATTTTTATGCAGAGGAGTCCGACGCGTACGGTATTTCACCGTCATTCCGTTTTGGAAGAGCTCANACAGGTACATTGGTCTCCTCCCCCCCCCAACCTCCTTGATCTACACCCCCCTCCCATCACTTGAAATTTAAAAATACTCGAGCCTCTGTTGTGGTGACCTTAGCGTGTGTACGACTTCACTTCTCACGCGTCAAAGTTTTCCGACCAAAAGAACAGCACAAAAAATAACGCACATAACGGAATGCTGCACACGTACAGGGCGAGTCAATGGCAACGAAATTTTTTCAATTTACTGCAATTGGTATTTGGTATCATGGTTACCGATTTCGTACTTACATGAGTCGACATTTTACAGCAATATTTAAAATAATAGTCGGTTGAAACCCGTCGAAAATGATGCAACTTTCTATGTTTATTCATAAAATGAATTGTATTTCCCTAGCGGAGACGGACGTCATCTCCCTCCCTGATAGTCTGACGGGCACTGAGCGTGACCTAAATTTGTAAACAGATGAATATGGAAACGAGGAATAAATATATCTACACCCTACAGCGTTCCTTGGTATTATATTAGAAAATATGAAAAAGGTAACAAATAGAGGAAATTAAAAGGGACATTTTAACTCGTGCTGTAGAACAGCACAGTTTCGAGTTCAAGGAGCTCACATTTAATTAGTGTACATCTGTCACTTAATCACTGTACATCTAACTCACACAATTGTAGCACATCCAAGTCACAGAATTACTGTGCAGCTAAGTCCCTCATTTACGATACATCCAAATTGCACAATTACTGTTCATCCAAGTCTCTCCATTACTTTACATCTAAGTCACAGAATTACTGTACATCCAAGTCCCTCCATTACTGTAGAACGAAATCCCTTACAGAATCACTGAAGGAATTGTACTCGAAAACGAAATTATTGCTAGCGGTGAATAAGGCTTTCTATTATGTGAACGTCAGGGTCTTCTGGATGATAAACTGAAATCATTCTACTACCACAGACGCAGGCAGCCTGCAGCCACAGACGTAGGCAGCCTGCAGCCACAGACGTAGGCAGCCTGCAGCTACAGACGTAGGCAGCCTGCAGCCACAGACGTAGGCAGCCTGCAGCCACAGACTTAGGCAGCCTGCAGCTACAGATGCAGGCAGCCTGCAGCCACAGACGTAGGCAGCCTGCAGCTACAGATGCAGGCAGCCTGCAGCTACAGATGCAGGCAGCCTACCACAGAAGTGGCCTGCCATTTTCCAGTTCACTAAGCCATCGCTCACAGCGGGACAGAAGCGCTTCGACCAGACCTCGTATTTCATGCCAGTAATCTCAGTGTGACACAGTTTTAAGGAATTTTTAATAGCAGAACGGTTCTGATGGACGTGCCACACACACACACACACACACACGTGCACTCACACTGGGCCAATTTCAAATGCTGAAATCAGTGATTGCACACAACTCTGATCGTCAGGGAAAATTGATGGGTTTTTAGAAGTGTACTCCGGTCTCTGCATCCTAATATTGATATTTGTTCAGAAAAAAATGTTACTTCCGAATTTCATGGGTTTTCTGGCCCGAAAATGGCGGTCTAAATGTATGTATTTACAAAAAATACAAGAATGGATAGAAACAATCATGTTTATGGAGTTCGCTCTCATTGAATATAATTTCCTAGGTAGAAGAAAATTCGATACATTTGTTTCCTCTATCGAGCTGGCCGATTATTCTGAACTGTTGGACGCTTTTGTGTTTTGGAGCGTGAAGCGAATCCTTCATGGTGTTTGCTGTTCCATTTCTATTTATTCCGTAGAAAAGTTTTCACTTTTATTCTTTTTTGAAATGTTTGGGGTGAGGGAGATTATCAATGATCAACCACTTTTAGTGATAATAGTTAGATTCATGGAGCACAGCGCCTTGGGCATCGCGTTCTCATCGCGAAGATGTGTTTTTCGAATTCGAAAAATATCTTCGAATTCGGCCTCCTTTATGGAACGCCTCGAGAGACTAGCGAGTTTCAAAAGTTTATCCCGCTTGTGCAACATAATCCACGCAAGCAACATAATTCACGTGGATTCCATGAGCAACATATGCAACATGCGTATCGTTGGGAACATGAGTAGATAAGAAACGTGAGGAACATGAGGGACGTGAGGAACATAAGCAGATGAGTAATATGGGGATCAGGAGTAACGTGGGGAAAGCGAGCAATATGGGTAGATGAGGAACATGAGGAACATGAGGAACATGAGGAACATGAGGAACATGAGGCACATGAGGAACATGAGGAACATGAGGAACATGAAGAACATGAGGAACATGAGGAACATGAGGAACATGAAGAACATGGGGAACATGAGGAACATAAAGAACATGAGGAACATGAGGAGCATTACTACAAATATCACCTTACCGCCTGCTCACGATCACGCTTCGCCGTGTAGCGACTGAAGCTGTCTGTGGCCCCCCGCGTAGTTGCGCTTGCGTAGTCGTTTGTGATGTAAAAAGTATTGGGGAACCACTAAATCCTCGTATTGTCTTGAGTGACGTCATACTTCAGCATTGATTAGGATTTTTATCGCAATTCGTAGTGAAGAAAAACTCTGATCTGATTCGAGCTGTACTGCAAATGAATATCCTAAAAGATTCTGAACTCGTACAGTAATGAAAGCCATGAATTAAATTTTATGCAGCGTTTATCAAATTATCCCAGCGGAAATCCAGCCTAACATTGTTTTGGCGGCGGTATCTATTGTCGCCTATAATTTTAGCAGTCCAAGAGGAGCTATCGTCACCGTATAGTCGATTATCGGCGTGGCGGGGCAGAAGTTCGACTGGGAAGAGTCACGCCTCAAAACGCCCAACATTTGCGGCGGTCACCGCCCTCGCAGGAGCCGCCAGGGTAGAGGCTGACATCAGCAGGGAAGATAACAGCAGACATCACATCTTCCTGATGCTACCCTTTGATGCTCACAACCTCAATCATCACTGCATGAACTTTGTCTTCATCCCTCGTAAGGCAACCTTTGCACCCTGAGTCAATTACAAACAACAGTAGCCCACGATGTCCAATGCTTCACTGGTCTTTAAACCATCAGTACGAATACTTAAATTCAGTTAAATATCATTTGGTTTTAAAAATTTTAAATATATTCTTTTTATCATTCCGTTCAGTATTTAATTTTTGTCCATCTGAACACTTGATGAGTAGTAGGAGTAAGTTAAACTTTCTAATTAAATTCCGTGGACTTGTGACGCGCGTGTGTCACGTGTGGTAGACGTATGTGTTTTCCTATATAATGACTCAGAAAAGTGTGCCATGATACACACTTTAGACTCACATTCATGTGTCGGTTTCATGACGAGTGAATGACGTATGCAGGTGCGTCATATTTTGCATATACACTAGTGTGTGTGTGAATGCGCTGCAGGCGGCGTGTGAAAGAACTTTCAACCGTGAAGTCTTACAAAAAAAAGAAGCTATGAAAAATGGAGAAAAATGATGGATCATGATAAACTAAGGTTCTTATCGTACAAATATCCTTTTAAAATTCTAGGTATTGCATATTGTTGGTGGTATTTCATGCGTTATTGAATATTTCACCACCTAAGGAAATAGGCTTTCGGGAGCCTATCTATTAGGGTCGGTGTCAGGCTTTTGAGGCAGAGACATCAATAGGTCTCCATATTAATTCGCAATTTAACTTTGTTATTCTCACCTAACATAGAGCATCTTAAAAGCATCAATGATCAATCACTTTTAGTGAAAAGTGTGTTGAATAAAGCGGTGCCTTACGTACGACGCCCTTACATGGTGTTCTGATAGAGTCCAGTTTGTTCTCTATCTGAGAAAATTTGAAAAGCACAATAACAAACAAAACAGAGGCGACACTACACAAAGGGTTAATTACTGAGGATTCGACTTGCCTGTGTCATGTTTTCATCACGTGCTCGGTGGACTATGAATTTTGTGTCTCAATGATTACAATTTGAGTTATTGAGCACAATCATAACCCGTGCTCGTGATTTCTATTGCGAAGTGCAAAATTCAAGTGCTAAGCTTTATTTATTTCGTTAGATTTGTTTCTTTGTTCCTTAAATGAAAATTTCAATTTGCCAAAGAAAACTGGATGACGTGGGGACAATTAGAATCAATATCAAACTTGCTACAGGTCGTATGCTTTTAATTAGTAGTTGTTTTGTACCTTGAATGGGATTTTTTTCCAGATAATCTTTCGATAATCAACCGTAAGGGCTTATAAACTTACGACGTGAGTAAGTATAAATGCATTTACTGTATCTGTCTGCATCAACCTTTCCAATGATTAGTTTAATACGAAGTAGCTCAGTTCAGGAACATGTGATCTAATGAGTGTCGGATTTGAGATTCAATTTAAGTGCATAGATCAACTTCTTGTGCACTCGAGTGCACCTTCACACAGGTCTGCCGCTCATGTACGTCTCAGACTTGGCCAAGAGAAGCAAGATCAACGACCTCAGTGATGTGCGTAGTGCAGGCTCTACTTCACTGCTGCAGGAGAATGGTTACGAGACAGATCGATGGCCTTTGATTTTATACGATTTTCTCGTTAGTTATACAGCGGATATGGACAAACGGTAGAGATATGAACATAGCGGTCCGAACTGTTCTATGTGCTCTCTTAGGCCTTAAAATCTCGTCAGACTGAGCGGTGCATTTCTTATCGAGCACCAGAGGCCCCATTGAGAACCATTTGAGTTTATTTGTCTCTCAATAGCCCATTGTGAGGGTTCAGTGAGGCCTGCGGTCGCCTTTGTTCTTGTCGCCGTAGCTGTGCAGCGGCGCCGCTTTTTGGCGGGAAGACCTGCAGCTGTCGCCCGCCTCCCAGGCTCGCAGCTGCGCGCCAACTGTGACGTCGTTCGGTGTTGCCAACTGACAAAGCTTAAAAAAAAATTCTCAACAAGAAAAGACAGAATTTCGTGAGCTGTCGTAGCGAATAATTGGGAGTTGTAATTGATAGTCAGCAGTGTTTATAAGCGATGGGTGTATAGCTGATGTTTCGGGTAATAAAAACTAGAGCGTGTGTTCAGTAACGCAGTCATTTTGTGCGTTTGAAAAGAAATTTCCACACTATTGGCAACGCTAGGTGACGTTATTCTTCTCGCGTGGCGTCATGTTTTTCAAGGTTGATATTTTCAAGTGATAGAGACCTAAAAAAATGCTTTGGCGACAGGCACACGCCTTCAAATTTTTTCCGTGTCATGGCTATAAACTTTCAACCGTTTATCATCCCATAGCTTTTGAATCTGTGAATCTGAATTCCTTAGGAAATGCTGTCGAGCGATTGAAAAAGCTCGGGTTTGCTTACGAAACGATGACGTCAGAGCTGCAAGCTGCAGCGGTTGGTTGCAGTGTGTTAGCAAGCGAACATTGCCCGCATGTGACCTTGTTTTGAAACTGACCGTCCGAACAAAGAGGCGTATACGTGACCGACAACTGCGGTGTGGCAACACCCAGTCGTTATATGAAGACATTTACTGTACAAGAATAGGAGCAATCAGGCTGCTCGTGAGAGATGTCCGACATTTACCTCCAAAGGCCACCATGAGAAATGCAAGTCAGCTCAAACTCTCAGCGGAACGTGAGGAAAAAGTTCCCCAGCATCCTGCTCTCTCATGGCCAGAATTCTTTTCACACAGGAATTCTCGGGTTACCTTCTCTGTCGCTTAACATAATTAATTTGAGCAAACTAAACTTCCTGGAGAAAGAGAGAGAATATTTTCAGTGTGGCGTTGGTGTGTGGGGTAGGCATGCTGGTGAGTCCTAGGTCTATTGAATTTTACACTAGAGAGTGTTGTTTGCATTGGATGAGGCATTTGTAGGTTAGCGTGAAGCGGCCAGGGCCGATCAATTCTAACAGCGTAAAGATTAACCAAAATGCGAGCACTCTCGATTTCGTGTTATTAAAGTGCAGTTACGCCGGGAGTTTTACGATGGAACTTGCATGAGGTGAAATTCCGAACTTATTATCTAGATTTTAGCATGAAATTTTGATCTTAGCATTGAACACGTAGGTTTTTTAAAATATGTGAGATTCTGTGGATGCATTCTGCAAAAATTCATTTTTCATCCGAAATTTAGTCGAGATGGCGTGACACAAAGAAACCCTCATACAACGTGCAGGCTTTCACTTTTATAAATTAACGGGTTTTCGATCTTCGTAATGAATTTTTAGTATCAATATTTATTTTTACGAAGCGTTGAATTGCACCGACTGTAACTCATGGAGATCGTTACAGGAAATGCAACAAGATTTGAATGCTAACGTACTGCTACACTCGAACTATCTTCAGGTAGTGCATTGCTGGAGCGTGCGGTGCACGTCAGCTTTCGTACGTTAATGGGCCGTACGTTGCAGACGTACATCAATCAAGTTGAACAACATTCAGTAAAATGCAAGAGTGAAGTAAAAAAATAGAGTAAACGGTCTTATATTTACACTTATATTTGTTTTTATACGTTAATAGATACAATAAACGTATCCTAAGTCTCTGATAAAATGTTTAGTACAATGGGAAATATTAGAAACTGTGTATTGATATTCATCACAAAAATTGTATTCTCGCTATAGGAAAACCAAGAATATCGTTCATCATGCTAATCGTTAACATAGGGCAGGATATACACCTTGGCGTGCACATCCGGAGTAATGAAAGTAACCTTTTTCCACCTATTTACGATCGGCAAGATAACGAGCTTGATATTTCACATTGAGTACCTTTATTTTATCACCGATCAAGCGACAGACAGTTACTCTGCTGTCACCCCTAGAAAAGAATTATTGTATTTGTTTGAGTTCCGCTGTTGAATTCACGTAAAACAAAACTCCAAACCCATTTCAAATGCTAGCTCATCATTCGAACTAGTCCTAGAAGGAGCGAGTCACGTATGGCTGAGAACAACATATACTTCACAGGTATTATACGTGCGCACACGTGCACCGACGCCCATGACTTTAATAAATTCCAGTATAATTGGCCGGCGAGGACAGCGTGTCTGGAATGCCGAACAATCTAAAGGTCGTCGCCTGGAGCTGTGACTCCAGCGCGAGCGTGAGAGAGGAACACGCATGTACACGTAGATCTCAACTTATTTTGGTACTTCTCAACTTATGTTGGTACTTCTCTCTTCAGCTCAACCATTTAACCAAACAAACCGGGGAAAAGTTGCGTATTAAATGTTTCGAAACAGGGGAAAATATCGAAAAACCAGGGAAGAAGTCTGTCAAGATATTTTAGAGGTTTCTCATAGCTTGGAAAAAGTTAAACCTGCTAAGAAAAAAGCAGTAAAAATGTGAAGGTTTCAGAAAGAAGAAGGCGCTGAGACATGATCGAAGGCAGAACCGGGAAGAAGCAACAAAATTCAACTACGATAATCCAAACTGAGGTTTCTTCTTCAAACAAGAAAATTCTCAGCAATCTGTTGGCTGTTCGGTTATTTTGGGACCCGAGTAGATAAGCGCGATAACAGTTATCTCAGTAATTGATCTAACTTCAATCCTGTAGTGTAGAAGGTCGTGTTAATTTCATCATCTGGACTACTAGGAATAATCCCACATTAAGGGAACGTAACCTAAAAGATTTTAATCCTGCCATACTTTGGGATATAAATTCACTTGATTAACATTTCCCTTCCCTTGAATCTCCAATTTTTAATCACGATCATTCAAAATACCAGTAATTTAATTGTTCTTATTCGATAAACTTATCGAAATATTTTCATGTTAAAATGAAAATGCAACTCATACTCACGACAAAAAAATAAAGATTCATTTTGAATATAGAAGGACTATGGCCTGCAGCGTCAGGTCCTTCAGTTGGCATAGAAATGGTTGACGCTTTCATTGACTTGAACAGTTGTTAATGGACATGTTTGATTGCAGTTTTCATGGACAACAGTTGTTTACCAGCATGTTTGATTGCAGTTTTCACGGACAGCAGTTGTAAACGGACATGTTTGATTGCAGTTTTCATGGACAGCAGTTGTTTACGGACATGCTTGATTGCAGTTTTCACGGAGAGCAGTTGTTAACGGACACGTTTGATTGCAGTTTTCACGGACAGCAGTTGTTTATGGACATGTTTGATTGAAGTTTTCATGGACAACAGTTGTTTATGGACATGTTTGACTGTAGTCTTCATCGAGAGCGGTTGTTCTTGAAAATATACAGCCATTATGAACAGCAGTTGTTCACGGTCATGTATAATTCAACAGTTATTGTATGATTCAGTAGTTGTTCATTGCTATATTCAATTACATTGACTGGAGTGGAACTTAGATAAAGAGAAATATAGATAACTAAAGTAAACATCAATTCCGATTGAAGCAATAGTGCATAAGGCAGGGCTAATTTTGCCAAGCAATCACGAGAATATTTTCAAGTTCTTAGAAAGGAAATGTTTCGCTCAACAGACTTTGCGACTGGGGGAGAATATGAGGGGAAAATAAGTATCGGGAAAATTCTCTTCAGATTGGAATATCAGAATCCGATAGGTCGATAAGACGAGAATCGTCCCAACATTACTAGTAGGTAAAAGATTGAAGTTTTATCACCATATGATCGGCATCAGATCGAATGGTCTTGTAATGATGGACAATAAAATGTAAGATATGCACACTGAAATTTTTAGAAAAAGTCATGTGTAAATTAGATTATTTGAAACAAATTGCTGAAAACATATACATGATTTTTGAAATTTATTCCAGAGTGTTTGTATGTTCAAGCAGAGTGCATTTTCAAGGGAACAAGATGCGCCTTCTGCTTGGGAGTATTAAAGCTTGAGAAATAAATAAATAAAACCCAATAGATGTTTTCAACAGTGGACCTTATAAGATGGACCCTGAGTTATTCTAGCGAACTAGGGCTACGAAATGTTTAAAATCGCTCTTCTGAAAGTCATTTAGCGGTTCCGAAGATATTTTCATCTCTGCGAATGGAAGTGAGGGGAAATGTGCTCGTATATCTCCGTTTTGGGAGATTGATTGAAAATATTTCGTCTTCATTATCGAAAGCATCCTCTCGATCTCCCCAAATATACAAAACACATTTTAACATGGAAGATGCTTTCTTTTTCTCAGTTTAGCCAGACGATGAGGGGGAAAGAATGATGGGGCACAGTTGCTCGTCCTAGGCCTCGACTCTCCCCATAACTTTATTGAGCGAACTAAACGAGTTTGTTTCTCCTCGGCTTGCCTTAGAGTTTCAAGTGAAGTGTCGGTGCTCCGGCAGCTCTTCCCTTCAAATGGACTTATCCGACCCGCACGATCGAGTCCCAGCACACACCGAGTCCCAGCACACGCCGAGTCCCAGCACACGCCGAGTCCCAGCACACACCGAGTCCCAGCACACACCGAGTCCCAGCACACGCCGAGTCCCAGCACACACCGGGTCCCAGCACACACACCCACCTGTTGGGGAAGCGGCTTATTGCTTCTCAGCGCCCCTCAATCACGCTAAGCCAGTTTTACTAAGTCATTTCGACGCGGTCGCACATCTTTAAGCGGGACGAGCTCGAGGATGGAAGTGAGCTTTGCGCGTAAATTCAGAGATCAGCTGGGCTGGGTTGGAAACCGTGATGGTTTACTTCGGTTAAACTTGGGGCTTTGAAATTTAGTTTAGGCGTTGCTTTATTTACAGGGAAAACAGGACGGGGATTACGGCTTCGGTTCTTCGATCGTCGTGAGATGGTTTGCTTCCCTAGGGGTGTCCTTCTTTCGTTCACAAGCCTTGAGCGGGCGACTTTGTTTTTCGTGCACTTTATTGCGAGCAAACAGCCGAGGAAATGTCTCAGCCTTGCTCCTCTTTGGCTCCTCGTCATGGCAAATCCAATCAAATACTTAAGGCTTCCGGCAGTTTTCGCTGGAGGCCTGAGAACGCAATCGACGGCCGCTCTCAAATTGTATGGATCTCTCAAGATGGCTGTAAGGCTCTCCTGTACTTGAATCAAATATGAGTCTGATAAAAGCGAAGCGGTTGCTAGAACAGTAGTCTCTCAGGGGCACTCTACCAGGGTGGATGTAAAATTCAGATGGATTTTTAAGAACTTAATTTATTTTGCAATATCAGCTTATGTACATGAGCTTATTTCTCAACATATGTAGTTGCTAATCTGGTAAATACACTTCTCAAGTCGATGTTTCCAGGTTCGAAGACCGTCTT
>VOMN01011380.1:0-10175 GCA_014899125.1 Orchestia grillus
TACTGTGATATTTCTGACTAAAATATGCAGGAGCCGGAGATAAGCAGAGGGATAAATAAAACACCAAATTTTTGGAATCGGAGCCAGAATGGAAACAACCGTCAAAAACCGCAGTCTTAGCCCTGGTGGAGGTGGTGTTCATCATAGCGTTGCCAGGACACAATGATTATGCGTAGCGAGAGTCACGGCTGGTGTGCATCTTCATTACAACAAAGCTGCTGGGTGAGGCAGAAGGGCTGCGGCTCCAAACTCACAATGGAAGATGGCAAAACAGAAAGAAAATCTGTGAAGTAGAATTCTCGCGAGAATGATTTTCGCATGAACGGGACCTGGCAATGGTTTGATATTATGTTGCGCACCGTATAAGGTATAATCAAGCATCATTGAAAGAAGACGGCTTACCTTTGAGTTGAAACAGTGCTGGAAAATACGAATTAATTTCGGCAAAACTCCCTTTGATATGAAGCATATTTATAAGTGGCAATCTAATCGTTTCATGATTCCCTCAGAGAAAGTTTCAACTTCTATTATTTTCTCAAGTTATAAAATTCCCTTGATTGAAAATGAATAAAAAATACGACTCGAAACCGAAAACATGTACCGTGGATGTGAAGCAAAGCGAAATGAAATGGAGCAGCTTTTAATGAGGAAAAATCCGTAGACGTAGGTCAATTTTTTTGAGTGGGAATTGAGTCACTAAAACTGCAGTTTATCATGAAATTTAAGTATATGAAGAAGATAGTTCAGTTAACTTATACTCCTTAGTCATTTTAGGACCCATTGACTCCCTTACTGTTTATATTACTCTTTTATTTCCTTAATATTTGCGACCTACTTATGAGTGAAAGCTTATAATTTGTATGCGACCGATTTTGGAATAATTTTTTTTCCTCTGTCTTTTCATGACTTTAAAGGGAAAAAAACAGCTTGGTCGTGAATTTGAAATTTTTCATTAGGCTAGCGCGGAAACGTTGTATTCATTTTCTTTATCTGGATTTTCTCTCGGAAGTAGAAAACGTTTAACCGCTTGGCAGACTATGAAAAACGTAAGTCATTCACTTAAAATTCTTAGAAAATAGTTTTTCCATGTCAAACAATGGACTGTAACTGACAGTCAAGGTCTCGGACATTAGAAAGTGACTTTTCATTTCATTAGACAAATATTGAGGACACACAGTCATCCTTCAATGCCTTTTTGTTTTATTTTACGCGATAGAGTTACGGTTATGTAACAAAGGGTTATTGGGAACCATTTCATCCCCTTGGAATACGGTACTGGGAAGCCAGCATCAGGATGATTAACTTCCGCCGGCACGGGAAATGACTGCCTGATAATTTATTCATGGAGTTTTGAGTAATGGAATTGAAGCTAGAAATCACTCCGAGGCGTGTACCTTACGTAAAACTCACCCAAGTGTACAGATGTTAGCGCCGACCTACGAGGGCTAATATAGTGTAGAAGAATCTCGTAAAAAATGTTACGTGTTTATGCTTGAGCTTTTTTCCGTTTCCTCTTAACTTTTGTCTCAGTAACGGAATATTGAATTCTATTTTAATTGCAAAACACCACCAAAAAAAATGTTCACCTGTGGAAATACAGCATTTGCATTCTCAAATGAAAAGTCTGCAGTGTCGGAGACAAAATGGAAAATGAGTTCCTAGCGATAAAGTGCGTAGCAGTATATTCTGGAGGTTTTTCTACTAGGTTTTTCCTCCTATCTGATGCGCTGTCAGCGAGTGCGTGTCAATGCTCTTCCAGAGACAAAAGCACTCGGCTTTATATTCAGTTCATCTCTGCCAGGTACGGATGATCGAGCGATTATGCAGTGCGCCTCTAACTATTTTCAAGGCACGTAACTGTTCTCATTTTGTTTGAATCGAGCTTGTGAATTGTGCAAAGAATTACGATGCAACATCCACGATTTAATTGTCACAGCTTTTCTGTTGAAAATGTGATGGTACTATACTCTGAATGTGACTGATTTCGAAATAAACACTTTTTCTTTTATTTCTTCCTTTCTTTGTTGGTTTATTGCTAGGAAATCGAGATCACTCTAATAACTCAGCATTATCTTAGGATCAAAATGCCATGAGCGAGCACAGCACTGACGCTGGAATGTGCATCATTTCCGTGCTTTTTTATACTTTGAAAAAAGGACTTTTCTTTGCTGTGGAATTATTTGTAAGGCCGGTGATACCACCAGGTAAGTTTAGGCTCGCGTCTTCGTGTTACGCATTTATGATGAACGTTACTTAATGTCAATGAAAATGTGGTCATCTAAGCAAGTGCCACAGCGAAAAAAAAAATCATGTATTGAACCGAATTCTACTTCGAACGTGGGCAAAAGCTGTGAGTGCTGTCAAGCTGCTATTCGTCTCCTTATTCAATTTAGTAAATTGTCCACTTTAATTGAGTGAATTTAGCTGCTGAATTATCTGCTACTCCTTAATCTCTTGCTTAATTTTTCGAGCTGCACTGCTTTTGGAGGCGTGGGCGATCTCGTGCATAACATTTTCCTGCATAATTTGAATTCTCGGAGCTCATCGTGAGAACGGGCGGCGTCATTAAGGTGCCCTAGCTCCCATAACACGCGTCCTGGATCCAGTGATTCTGGTATTGTAGGGCAAGATTTACCCACGCCCAGATTCGCCACCACGACACCAATCCACTGCCACTCTACAGAACTGTACTGTTGCACTACATAAATCTACTGCAGTTGCATAGATCTGTTGCCACTGCACATATCTGCGCAGTGGCCATGGCCCTAGCGCAGTGTGAGACCATGCGCAGGCCTGTTGCCCGTCGCCACTGCGCAGGCCTGTTGCCACTGTGCAGATCTGCTGCCCCATTCGCAGGCCTGTTACCCCTGCGGAGGCTTGTTGCCACTGCGCAGGCCTGTTGCCACTGCGCGGGCCTGTTGCCACTGCACCTGTCCAATTACTGGAGATCATAGCGATGGCATGTGGCTGACGAGAATATCGGACTCCGATACAGATTTTCTGGCCGCAAACTAAAACGTGGAAGTTGAAAAATCAGCGTCTGTGGTGCCCGCATAGTCTGCAGACTCCACTCTCTGCTGAAGGCTATTGAGCTGTCGTTATGGTACTCGACTTCTGCACATGACAGGAACCGACGAATAGCGACTAGAAGTCCATCGTGATAGCTATGTTCATGGGCTGATTTGAAGCTATCAAATATTGTTGAAATTTATTTAAAATGCATAAGATTGTATTTTTTATCACACTCTTGGGCGAACATACGTGCAATTTACGTATTCAATAAAACTGGAAAAATTCTCTCTCATGCTAGCGAGTGGCATACTGTACATACTGATATAGTGGATCCGGTGGTTACGCTCGGTTAACTTTTTTTTTTCTCCTACTTGGTGCACGTGTGGGGAAACAGTGCAAGTGGTGTTGTATTATTGTACGTTGTCCGGCACAGTAGAGCCCTGAGTTTGAAAAAATCTGTCCTCTTTCGTAGAGGGGAACAACCACCGCACGCGCACCAGCAGCCCCCCATCATCGAGCGAGTCCCTGGTCGCCATAATGAAGGATAACTGCAGGAACTTAGCCTGACTCGGTCAAAGCAATAACTTGGGGCAACATGTTGACTGAGCTTACAAGTTGCCCCCTTGCTTTGCGCAGGGCTTTATAATTACGGGATTTTGTTTTGGCCGAGAATACTTTTGTAGAAAGCGCCGACGGATCTCCTCGGTGTTTGATACTTCAAGAAGGGAGATACCGAGAATTGAATTTTTGAAAGAACTGTAGAACAGATGATGTGTGTACGTATGTTGGGTGTATTTTTGATGTGTGGAAACTTTACTCTCATGTAGATTCATCCACATTGGTTCGTCAAATTTCCTGCTAGTCCGGTTTTTGTACTGTTTTTGCATGACTTTTGTTAGAATAAAAAAACACGAAATGACCTTTAATTCCTTCCAATAGACAAGCTTTTATTTTCTCGTGCAGAGATTTACGTTTTAGTGCATTTCACTTGCTTCATTTTAGGAGATATTTCATGTACTCTTACACAGGACTCTAACATTGAACTTCCCATTTACTTCACAGGTGAGGACCTGGCCCAGGTACTGCAGAGTGGTCAGCGCGGGCGGTGAGTAACCAAAATTACAGTTTTTATTAATGAATTTAAAATTCTTCATAAAAACATGGGAGTCCTTAATAATTAAATGTTTTTGTATTAAAATGCAAGTCCTGAATGCGGACATGAGGATCCTTCGTGATTTAATGTATTTTACACTGGGAAATAAGCTTCCCGGATAAAACAATAAGTCACATGCTACTAGCATAATGTAGGACCTTCACGAGCACGAATAATGGCGGCAGTTCTGCTTGGTATTGAGTCTTGACTGTCCCAATATACACCTGGTCAATTGTAAATCACTCTTGCAACAAATGATCTCGTAGTACAGCCGCGGTACGAGGACGATCTCCTCGACGTCTAACATGTCGCTCAAAGTGTCTCCACAAATTTTTCATTGCGTTCATGTCTGGAGACTTAGCAGGGTAACCTAATTGCTTGACATATTGTAAATGACTGGCATGCAAATTAATGACGGTTTTGGCCCGTTGCACCCGGCAGTTGTCATCCTCTACAGGAGCTCAAAAAATAACAGGTGAGTAATTTTTGTTCGGGAAGCTTATTTTCTTCAATATGAAATAGAGGAAATTCATAATGTATGAATATTTGCGGCGTGGTAGATCGAACTTCCTGCAAATTTTTGAACTGTGGGGTAAGCTCAAAAGTATGCACAGTGTGTTCGAAAACGAATGGTACAAACTTCAACAGTTGATATGAAAACCCCAAATAGAACGATTTTCCAAGTAGAAGTAAAAATCTAAACATTTATCATTTTCGAAATATCGAATATTAAATTCAAGTAAGTTCAATCCAACCAAACTGGAGAGAGTCTCCAGAGTCGGAGGTCATGGACGGGCATTTGATTACGTAGACTTTATTACAATATTGGAATTGCAATCAGTGTTCAGAACGTCCGCCCGTTCCTTCAATGCAGGCCTGGTACCTACACAGAAGCGAGTCCCGGACACGATATAGCATTCGTGGATCATCCGCAATGAGACCTGCCGCGTCACCTATGCTTCTAACAAGATCCATTTCTATTTGAACTGGGGCATCATAAATTAAAACCTTCTGGTGGCCTCAGAGTTAGAAGTCCCTGGGTGCCAAATCTGGAGATCTCGGTGGCTATGGTGTTGACCCAACGCGTCCTATCCATCAGTTGGGATAAGTACAGTCCAGATAACCTATACTTCTCGATATCTCTGAAAGGATTAATGTTTGGATTTTTACTTATTTTTTGAAGAATCATTTTCATTGATGTTTATATCTACTGTCAAAGTTTATACCATTAATTCTCGAACACCCTCTATATACGGGTTCTAAGTATATCGTTACGAATACGAACGTGCAGTTGATGAGATCAACTACGGTGTGTCAGTATTTTGTGGGCTTTTCAACAGTTAGCAAATACGTGTGTCATTGTTCTATTTGGTACTATTTCGTTTATGCTAACAATGTGCTTCTGCTAGTATGTCCGTCGCTTTCAAATCGCTTTCTTCTTCGTACATCCCCTGCCATTTTCTGAGTCATTCTAAATCACACACGTAGCAACTTTTTTCAAAGTTGTATTTGACTAACGAAACCGGATTCCATATCCTACTAGGCCAGAGCGCTGCACCCAACTGTTTCACAAGTATAGGCGAGTCTCAAGAGCGCCCCACGTTTTGCTGGGCTGCGACAAATATTCCAGTTCTCGCTTCCCCTTCTGATGCTGGGATTTTGAGATCATCCTAGAGAGACTCTCCTGGTCGACTCGAGTCCCGGTAGAAGTTGGCAAAATGATTTCTATCTAAAAATGTAGGGAACAGTTACCAAATTTTTCTGGTGTGGTGCTTGTATAAAAAGGAATTGAGAATTACGCCAATGTTGGGTTCGTAACTGAAGGTAGAGAGACTTCCTAATTGTCTGCTCGTTCTTGCTTCTGCTGTGAGTTAACACATGTGCATAGGTGTGAACTCCTGTCTTTGTGTGATATTCAGAATGTTAGGATGGTAGTGTTCCGTACAGTTGAACAGCTCGAATATTCACCATGAAATGGGTCACTGTAAGAGCTTCTACGCTATAGAACGAAGGAAATATTTTGTTCGCCACCCAAAACGAGCTGAAATTGCATAAGAGATATTTGAATTCTGGAGATTAAAGTGTCCAGTCAAGAATTTAAATTCGTGTTTTACTTCTTGCGTAACGAGCGCCAGGACCTAGTCTCGCCGTTCGTCATCAGGTTGAGTGCAGACGCGTCAAAAGGAAGCTAGAATGGAAACACGCTTGGAAAAATTTGCTTCACAAATGCGCAGCGTAAGAAGACATTTCTTTTGTACGGTTCTTGTTTATTTTTAAGTAGCCTTTGTACGTAGTGTGTCGTATGACACAAAGGCTTCTCGCGACACCTTTGTTGCATTTTGTTTCGTGCATCTGAACAACATGTGGCCACACGCGCTCGAACATTTTCCTAACAAACTTATGATTGAAATGGGTTTTCTGATTTCAAACTAACTAATGAATGAAAAGGGCATTTTTGCGTAATAAGCAGAGAGATTAAGTTTCAATTGTTTTTAAATTGTTTTTTTCAGTAGTAGTTTGCATGATTTTCAACTTTATTACTTGCAGTAATATTCTAATGATAGAACTTTCTCTGATAACGTTCTCTGTTACCAGGTAGATTTCGGAGTTTTCTTTTGTCCAGCTTAGCATTGCGTGTTTAATACTAAGAACTTTGAAATAAACTGGCGGCATAGTACGAAAATGAGGGAGGAATAACTAATCATGAAAAATAGAATATGATATACGGTGGTTATTTTTCCGAATACTTAATTTGGCAAATTATGGGAATATGATTCACGCTTGGAGTTGTGAAAAAATATTTCACTACTTTCACAAAAATACCACTTTTAAAATGTGAACTAAAATCCTGAAGCCAAAAATGAATCTATAATTCCTAATTGAAAATGAAAACCTTATTTTAAGACTCCCAAAAGTTTTTGCAATGATCCCATTTCTAGCGAATCGCATTTTCTCCCTTAGACTCGACTTCTCGGAAAGGCCAGGAGAGCCTCCAGAGAAGGAGGTTGTCCGAAAGTCCCCAATCCGAAAAACTTTGTTTTTATTTAGCAAAGCAATTCCAGATTCCATCAGCCGGTGCCCTGCTTTCTCATCCAAAAATTGCGTGTCATAGAATTGGCGTTGACGCAGTAATCGTTTTTTATTATTGGTGGATTTGTGTGGACTGGGAGAGGAGAAATCTCAGAGAAATAAGTTGACTTCTTCATCGTTTTCCAAGGCATCACGAAATTTTCCACGGTTAGGGAACATTGTCATGCAAACAAGAAGTATTCATTTCTGCGATGTTACGGAGGCACCATCGAGGAAGCCACGTACAGTTGATACACCAGCTGTTAGGAAACTATAATCTACGTCATTAAGCTCGTCCAGAGTACATTTAGCTCGATAAGACATCATTAGAGCGAGGGAAATGTTAGCTGGCAAGATCGGTGTTAATTAACATGCTCTTGTGAGTTGAAAAGTTATTTCTGGGCCAAACAAGTTTGTAAATTTGTCTTAATTTACAATGCTTCTTACATTTTTTAATATCTAACCATCAGATAAAAACGTTTTTTAATGCAGGTCTTCGGTACTGGCACTTTCAATACTGTTTTCAAGTTTCATGCATAAACAAAACTTTCTTTGAAATCGCCTTGTATCATCTTCAGCATACCCAGAAAAACTTGTCAGTCTTAAGTACTGTTATTTATTATACTGTTATTTGTTATACTGTTATTTACCTTTTTTATTCGTCTTTCAGAGACTTTTTTAAGGGTCTGCCACGCTCGCGGGGACAATGGTTCAGATATTAAAGTTGAGGTAGCACTTGAAACGGTTGCCTTCCTTCTTCCTTTGTACATTATTTGTACATTGGTACAGCTTTTTCCACTCGCAGACCAGTGTTCATTAATTTTTCGACAGCCTTTTTCCTAGTGGACGATGTGGATGACTTAAGTTCTTTTTTTGTCACTCTTATCACTTCCATGTTTATTTCTGTGGCTATTTATTACCATTGTATTTCTACTTGGAAAGGAAAGTGCTTAATACAACAATTAAAATATTTACGTCTTTGTTTCTTATGTTTATGAATAGTGTTTAGCCCTTAACAGATGTTAACTTCGATTTATCGTAAATTTTTTTAACATTCACCTCATTCCCAACATCAAGAAAAAGTATTTTTAATTCCTATACATTCGTTAGCGAACGCATGAGGCAGCTCATGTCTACTATAGTAAAGTACCATCCACCTCTGCAAGCGACTCGGCTACTCCTAACCGCCCCTGCACTGTTTATTTGCCATTATATCTTCCATAACGTCATTTCATCTAACCATTACGGGCTTGATTACTTTTTGTTTGGGAGAGCTCGTATTTTGAGGACGGTATATCAGCTGCCTCTGGGCCTCCAATATCTGCCGCCACCAACTGACGAGTGCTGTTCCCAGCACCAGCCTTCCTTCTGTTCCCAGCACCAGCCTTCCTTCTGTTCCCAGCACCAGCCACATAACGGCCCGCGTTGTGTGGGGTGCAGACCAGGCGATATTTGGTGTATTTTGTGGCGGCGTGTAGTGTGATGGTCAATCGAGAGTGGGGTGGGTGGGTGTTGTGTGGTAGTGTTCGGTAATAGAATGCTCGTGTACAGGAGCCTTTGTACATTAATACTAAATTTTCAAGATACCACTTTGTAATGTTGCATCTCAAAGCTAGAGCGTATTCAATTTTGCGATTGTAATCAGTGATATTGTAAAACTGTACGCATCAAAATTTTATTTGAAGTACTTGTCGTACTTGATTTGCATTTTTTGTGAATTAAGGATATTAGTTTTTTAACATTTCTGGTCGATTCAATAGTGGAAATGACCGACGCGCGTCACTCTCTTTATATGTATAACGATGCTCTTGCTTTTAACATACCGGGTATTTTAATAGTAATAAAACTCTGATCATCTTGTATATTTGAAGCCGTGCACACTCTGCCGTAATAATTTAATGCTCTAATTCAAAACTCATCTCGAGGTAATTAAATAAGGGAATTCCTATGGTATCATAGTTACGGTTCATTGACCATAAAGTGAATGAATTTTTTTTAAATTTAGATATTTGTTAGGAAATAGGGCAGAATCATTAGAAGCTTTAAATAGGGAGCCAACGGGTTGAACGGGTAGTCTAGCAGATTTTAAAATTACGAACTTTGTGTTTTAGAGTGATCGAAATACTATGACAGTCTTAATCTTCCCCCACTCCCATTTTTAGCAACTGTTACCGCCAGCATACCGCAACCTATACAGCCTAGTGCTGCTCTCAGGTATCAATCCTTTAAAACCTGTATTCCTGATTAAAGATTTAAAATGATTGATAAAAGAATTATTGTAAATGGAAGGGAACAAACGATCATAGGAAATGCGCATTTCTACACGATTTTCGTTACGAACAAGACATGTGACGTCCCAACACACAGAGATACTGGTACTTATGCGATAACATTCTTTGAAATTTGAATCAAGACTTCGTGCCATATAGGGATGACTGCAGAAGAAGAAGCAAATAAGCAATTATACCTGACACTCCTTCAAGAAACCTGGCATCTTTGTGCGTGACATTTATGCAATGACTCTCCGCCTAACGCTAGTGAATTTCCTCGAAGGAAGATTAGATGTATTACCAGATATTATGATTTCGACAAAAAAGCCGCCCATTATATCAGGCGCGTGGGCGTTCATGAAGGCAAGCATGAGAAGGTAAGATGGTTGTAGCAAAAAACTCGACCTTCTCGCATGATATCCCTGTGATCTTTGCAGCCAATCCTACTTGGTAATCTCTCTCTCTCTCTTTCCATCACTCGGACACTGGCGAGTGAAATACAGGGTGGCACAGAAAAATGGGAACATTTGAAACGTGGTAGCAGCCTACAGGACCTACAAGAAGTAATTTTAAAACATTGATTATTTGGATCACTGTTGCTTAAAAAACTAGTTGTAAGGGTTCCATTGCTGTCGATAATATTTTCTTGTATTTTTTATTTCATGTATAAA
>VOMN01011386.1:0-10203 GCA_014899125.1 Orchestia grillus
GAAGCTCCCTGCCTGCAGAAAATGTAATCCAAAGAGAGCGAAACGAAAGAACCATTCAGTGCGGACTTTGGAAAACGTTAACTCTATGCACGGGTGTGTTCCCACACAAGAATCCCTGCGTATAGAAACAGCAAGTTAACCCCTTCACCAACTATCACGTGATTTCTCGTGGCCGTGGTTGTTGCATTCACACGGTCGCTGTTGGTCACACAGACCGTGTGAATGTACCGCCACCACCTGTGTAGTGACCGCCACCAAACTAAGCCACCAACCACAACACCCACACGCCAGCACAACATCTACACGCCAGCACAACACCTACTTGCCAGCACAACACCAACACGCCAGCACAACACCTACTTGCCAGCACAACACCCACACGCCAGCACAACATCTACACGCCAGCACAACACCTACTTGTCAGCACAACACCAACACGCCAGCATAACACTCACATATGACAATCGGTTTTTCAATCAGTAAGATTACAGCCTTAAAATGAAAATTTAAAGGCGTCAATAAAACTTTTAATTATGATCAGTACGGCTACAACCTTAAAATTACGCGGGGAAGTCGCTTTGAAACTTCAGATCGTGATTCTTAATTCGTTCCTAAACACGAAAAGTTGAGTGTTAACCCAAAACATCGTGCGATCTTTGTACATACCTTATCTAACATAATAATACCCGGTGTGTATATATTTATCTATTGATACATATGCTTGGTGTCCACTGCTGAAGGGATAACATGGAGCAAAATAACCTTTTTAGTTATTACATAAAAAACAATACTGAAACAACCACTGCTTTTCACATTCAATCAGTTGGTTGCGCGGATACAGTTTATTCCCGGTCGAACAAGAACAATAGCACAAATTTGAAGGATTTATAAATTGGTAAATTGGATACTGTACATTAGTGTAATTGTCGAAGAATTTTTTAACAAAAATATTCAAGAAAGTTAGTGAAACATTAATATGTGCAAATTTTCGACTCAGCTAAAATGTCATTTAACCGGTTGTTAAATTAACGGGCTTTTTTTGCAAATTTTATGAATAAATACAAATGTATTTATTTGTGATGGTTGAACTGGACAAATTCTATTTGCAAATGCAACGATAAAAATAACGTTAAGAATTCCAATTTATAAATTAATATGATAAAACAAATGCAACGTTTGTATTTGAGTTTATAAAAATAACACGTGTCTCTGACGCGGCTAATTTATTTTGGGAAAAGTATGATAGTTCTCAGCTATGAACGGTGAAAAGACATCATGGGATGACCGGGAGGATTCCCTGGAACTCATACTTTAGGTTTCCAAAGAAGTCATGAAATTTATCAGAGCCCATAAATATCTAAAATTAAAAATGTCCTTAGAAATTGTGCTAAAAAATCTATGCCTGTCATTTTTAACTGATGCTACGATTGTGGTAACAAATTTTTGCATTCTTTGATTGGTGGAAAATGAACGCGTAACTGCAGCTAAGTTAAGAAATACCTGATGCCTATTGGCCTATTAAGTTAGAAGAACAGACTGATGAGGCTGTCTTTAGAGCTACCTTAGACCCATTGAAATAATAACCACAGACTGGGTGAACTGGCTCCAGAAGCACCTGCGAGCTCTATTTGGTGATAAGAACTGAGACTGCGGAGGTGACGTGTAGGTCGAATATGTTACTGAAACGAGCAGTAGAACGCCAACAGACAACTGCAGGGAGCTGAACTGAGCAATTGAAGGCAGAGCAATGTGGGCTCCATGGCGTACTGGTTAGCGTGGTGGTCTCGCAGTCGGGACGTTCAAGGTTCAATCTCGGCTCAGGCAAGGTATTTCACGTAACCAGGGAGTACTCCCCTTGGAAAAGGAAGCTTAAACCACACANCCCAACGGTAAAACGTGTTGGAATTAATAAAGGTTCTTTAATAGCGTAATCAGCCAGAGCAGCTATCAGCTTGCCCGATAACAATCAGAATCGGTTAGGAGGCCTATAGCCAGAGATGTTCTAAACACCACTGCAGGAGACTTCCGATAGGTTTGTGGGAAGTAAAATACCAATTTCGAGTCATATATTGAATGAGTGGCTGATAACATAAAGTTACTCAGACTTTATCATTCATAATGTATATCTCAGATACTGCACATAATTTAAAAGACAGCTTAGACACTAGGCTTTATTTATGTTCTTATTAGAAGAGAAAGCTAAAAAGTTAAACTGAGCAGTTGTGATATGGAAGGGAAAATATTTTTTAATGGTTGAATCTGTATATATGTATATAGCCCCATTTTTCAGACCACCTATCTTCGCACGTACAGTGTGCAAGTTGTTCTGAATACACGATGGGATCAAAATACATAGGTCCTACATCCGCTGTATTTGCAGCACATAGCACATCCAACAGGGTGCACATGGACAGAGCTATCTTCGAGTAACTTCATTAAAACATGCTCGAGCGGTGTTTTTGTTCTGATGAACAGCGTCCAGTTTGTCAAATAGCCATGATTTTACTTTGAAACCTTCAGTCTTGAGTTTGGCCTTGAGATACAGCACAGTTTGGCTCCCCCTCAAAGACCGTTCCATCCTCAGGAGAGCAGCTCGTTACAAGGTACAACTTATCACGATAAGATAGAGGCTGTCATCTGGCCCCTGGGAGATAACGCGGTCCTTGAGCACATCTCGGAGGCCAGCCGCAGTCCGGTGGGCGGCCTGTCCTCTGAATGGTCTATCCGAGGACGTGTGACGTATCAATGATTTTAACGTTAACATGATAATTTTTGAAGAATCAAAAGTATGGGTTTCAGAGCATTAGAAGTGTTTTTTTTTCTAGTGTCAGGAGTGGAACGTTATTAACGTTAAGATTAAGACTCACGCTACAAATATTAGGATTAGGATGGAAAAGGACGTTTAGGAAGTAAGAAATATGTAGTTCGTGATTTTAGAAGTTTAAAGTTCCTGTAGATTGAAGTTTAACATTCAAACAGTTAGGGATAAAACATTCTTAATTTCTGAAGTATTATCTACACGCAAAACGTTAGTGGTATTACAGTGCTTCGATGACGTCAAAAATATATTCAACCCTAATTTGTTAAGTGAATATTGGCAAGGGATAATTTTTCAGAGATCAAGATTGACTTTCCTTGGGGGGATGGAACTAAAAACTAAAGTTCTATGCTCATCCAAATTGCATAAAATACGTATAGCTTATCTAGAGTGAACCATCATTGTGTTTCTTTATTTATTCAATAATTAAACAATAACAAATTCAATGTGTGTTGTAAGTCGCGTGTTTTTTAAGAACAAATTGGAGTTCATATTATCTGTTTTACGTTAACGCTACCCGGCATCGAACAGCTTTTCCGGGATATTTGTCACAGTCGCGCAAGACTCGTGCTCACGGAGGTCTCACTGCGAAGTCCAGAGAACCGGAACTCCGGTGCAAGGAACCTGACACACTGGGTGTTCCACAAAAAAACGGAACCCACTCAATAGTGGTTTTCAGTATTACTAATACCATCATGCTTAAAAATATCGTTAGCATTTAATTTAAAACATTTACTGTACACCCTTAAATGCAGCTTACAAATAGTATCTAATAACAGTTCAAATCGTATTTCATGGTCCATTTTATTTTTATATATTTCCAGTGACAAGAGAAAATCTTTGAAAATGCAGACTCAAAACTAGTCCAGCACACGTAATTTAAAATCAGATATCCAATATAAGCTCTTTGATAAGGAGACAAAAAAAATCGTACCGTATATAAAAAGTTTGCTCATAGGTCGGTCTTAAATTAGGTCTAAAATTGTAGCACAATTTAAAATATTACGTCACTGAATATAGGTTGTAGATCAGTACTTTTTACAACCTTGAGGAGTAAAGAATCGCTTGAAGACTGCAAATAGAAGTCACGTTCAACCGTTTTTTTTACCAGCGGTGAACCGGATTATCATTAACTCGAAATGATAGCAGCGCTATGGCATAGCCGTCTTGCCGAATTACTGAGTACCAACTGTAGCAACAGGGATAAAACCAATGTGAGTATATATATACACAAATGTGTGTAGTATATATGATTGCTGAAATGTACTACTAATTACAGTGTTGTGCAACGAGTAAAATAGCAATAAGAACCTGAGGTGCATGGACCCACTGGATCCGGGGACCATATAAAACAGAGGGAAGAAAAAGAAGAAGTTTGCTATGTAGGACTTGAGTTTTGAGTTACATTGTAAGCAACACTAAGACAATATAAAGATTAAATTTGTGTCTCCATTTGCTGCGTCATGACAAAATAAGCAAGATTTGTGTCTTGCATATCATATTGCTAGCCTTTGGTCTACTGCAAAGAAAACCAGACATAGAAAAAAAAAAGAATGATCACTTTATTAAATTTTTATTTAGTCTTCAACTCTGAAAAGCTAATATGTAACTATAGCTAGCAAAAAATTACTAGTTCTTTTATAAAATTTTATTCTCGAGACACTGGAGCTTTTGAGTAAAACATTTTCTGCTGTTTATAAACCAATTACTATGTTTTTGTGTGAACCTAAGGTTATGAAAATAGCTATCAAAGTTGGGTTGAGTCACTATTAAGAAAAAATACAATATTTTCTTTCTACCAAATTAGATTTAGAAGTGGCAACTCTACTTATAATGATTTAGCATTTATTAGTCATGAGATTACTTTTGCACTAGTACCTAACAGTATGTATTGCAGTATATATCAACTTGTCCAGTGCATTTGATACTGTGTGGCACTAGAGTTTACAAACTCTCAAAAAAAGGATGTGATATTGATGTATGCTATAGTGGTTGCATTCCTACCACTCCGATCACATACTTGAAGAGTTACAGTAAGAATTGGTAGTACACATTTTTTAGAGAAGAGGCTGAAATGTGAAATTCTGGGGGCAGGTCTGAGCCCTCTTCTCTTCAATGTTATGCCTTTGAAACTGGAAGTACCCTCTGATGATGATATTTGAGTCATATCTCATCCAGGTCATATACCTTGACAATTTCTTCATCTACGCTACAACATACTCAGGGAAAAATGCAGTTTCATCTGAATAGACTCTCTTTTTGTATGGAAAAATAGGAACTGCAAGTATACTGAGGCAAAACCATGTACCAAAATGTGTAATATTCTAGCTATTTGCTTGGGATTACGTCAGACATCTCTGTCAAACATAACCTCACAAAACGTGTTTGATGTCATACTAAATGATTCAATTATTCCCCTGGACCCTTTGTTTTTAAAGAATATAAACAAATTGATGAAATTAAATATTAAATGCTTTATTTTCTGTATCTTGAAAGTCCTCCCAGCATATTCTAAGTTCTGTTTCAGCTATATATTGTATTTATGTGCAGTGCCACAACATTCAAGCATATAGTTTTTACTAGACTTTGTCCAAAATTATGAAGCTTCTGAATACTGTGCAAAGGGCTGCAATTTTTTCCTTACCAGGAGTACTAAAACTACTCTGATTTCTTCTTTGAAGGTTCAAATTTACATAATGCCTTTGCAATTATGATTTAAGTTTTGTTCTAGAAATGGATTAATTAAGCAGGGATGACTTTAAAATTAAACATCATTTGCCTGAACTTGCTTCAAACATTAAATTTTTTTCTCAAATTTAATGGATATAAATTTTACTCGGGAAAATCCAAATTATCTTGAAAAGTTAAGTCAGTCTTTCAAAAACTGTGAAGTGTAATTTGCTTGTTACCTTCTATCAAAGATCTTGCCAGCTTGGTCTCTTCACCTGTGTCAGACTTGATTTTTTATATGGAACACAAATATTTGGCATTCTACCAATTTGTGTAAGATAAATTTGAAGAATTATTAGTAACTTGCTTTAATGATGCTGCAAAATATGTTGATTCCATCCATTTTGCTAGAACTTAACCAAGTTGTACAATTTCAGCCACTCTGTTATTAGAGCAGAGTTATTTGATGTACTTCAGTCACTTGAATATACATCACAATCTCCTTTATTCAAATTATTAATTTTAATTAATTCTAAGGCAGCCCTAGAAGTAGCTGCTAATATTATAGATCCTTCAGATATAAAACTTGTCTATTAAATTCAATCCTTGCTGGTAACCGCTCCCAAAGCTCTTTGTCTCTCATAGGTTCCAGCTCATGTTTGGTATCCCAGAGGATGGGTCTGTTATTGAGACAGCTTATTGATGTACCAAATTACCTAATGGACCTAATTTTGAGGAAAATTAACTGAATTGTAATAGAAAATGGACTATTGGAACAACAGATGGATTGTAGCATACATATTTATGATATGTGATAAATTGAGCATGTCAGTTAAACCAAAATGTTTTCACATCTCATGCTGGGTGCAGTGCATAGTCAGTCAATTTAGGACCTACTATGTTGCTGTATTACCACATCTGTATAGGTTTATTATGAGTGATAGTGCTGACTGTCTTAAGTGCTGTGTCCCTGAAACTATTGATAACTTTTTAATTGTATGTCCTAGATGCTCCTTACTGAGATACAGGGTTTTATTTTTATGTAGAAAGAAGAATATAGAATTCAACATAAAAAATTGTATTCACTGTAGAAATCACCAATTTTCTAATTCTATTCAAATAATTAATAGCTTTGTTAAAATTTGGAGAATCACAAATGGTGTCAATAAGCATTAAACTGCTGTTTGAAGTATCTAACCATTGTTTTGTTGTGGCACTTTGTTCAGTTCTTTGTCTAGTCATGTTTTATATTGGAACTAAGCTACATCTGAAAACATCAAACTGGATGTGCAAGTTCCCAGGTAAGGTAGTTCAATGTATAAAGAGCCACAGACATCTACATCTTCAAGATCATAACTGAAGAAAAAGAAGAAAAAGCTATGGTCTTATGATGCTGTACACTTTCCTTTCCATTTTCATGCCTTCTTCATTGATGATTCTTTACCATTTCTTCTTCTTCCTTCTTAACTTGCTGTTTCTATGAGCAGGAGACCTTGTGTAGGAACACATTTCCTGCATAGATTCCCCATTCTTCCAAATCTATGCTTGATAGTTCCTTTTCTTCTGGTGTAAGATAGTCCAAATTATTAAAGCACTGCTAACACTATTACTCATGATGCTGGATAGGTACAGATGTTGTTTTTGATTAGAATAATCTGTGTACCCTTTACTGATTTTACTTACAACAAATCTAAGGGAACCATCCTGTTGTATGATGTGCGATTACCTAATGAATATCTAGGCTGTAATTAATTTTTCTTTTTTTTTGCTACAGTCAGACCTCACTTTTGAGTTCAAATCAAAGGTGTCAACAAGTCTAAAGGGCTACCATATTGTATTATACAGTTACTGAAGCAACATAATTAAAGTCCAAACTGCCACCAGTCCTGCCATACAACTTCAAGTCAGTGAAATTTGAAGTCAAAATTTGACTGGTATGTATTGTATTTTTCATTAGATTTTCTTACTTTGATAAAATTGGAGAAGTATCAAAATTCTGTTTAGTTAGTTTTTTTTGTGGTAATGTAGTTCTTTGTAATCAGTAAATATATAAAGTTGTATTTAATTTGTATTGTAGACTTATGTTTGTTTCATGTGTGAAGATGTTTTTTTTTATGATTTAAAAAGTTATTTTTTGCTTGAATTATAATTTAATATCTGAAATATGTCAAGTACTGAAGAATCATTCTTTTTCTGTTGTTTAAGAATTAAATATTTAAATTTTCTTGAAACAGTTATAATTTTGCAAACTCAAGCATGATATGGTGATAGCTTTGAAGTAGGCATGTGACATTATTAAGTCAAGCATGAATACACTGATGATAACTAAAATTCATCTGTGTTTTAGTACTGTAGATATGTTCAAATTTTCTATCATGGAGAACCAGTGAAGCTAGTCTCCTAATTCTAAGCAATTTTGCTTGTAAACATGGTTATCTTCAATATCACATTTTACCATTATTAAATTTTACTAACTTTGTATGTGTATCAATGCTCTTATACAGGGTGGTGCAAAATTTACTTCACCATTTTTAAAATTTATTGCACAACAACTAATATAGCTATGGAAATGCACTACATAGGAAATGCAAGAGCAAACCTTGAATTTTCTCCTTGCATCCATGATATTGATTTGAAGCATATAAATTTTGTAATGCAAAATTCACAATTATTCTATCCTTAAAATGCAAAAATAGAGCAAAAACCAACTAAACAAAGATAGTGGAATGTTATTTCTCTTCCAATGGACCATTAGTTGCTGTACAGAGAGAGTTTGTGAAAATATTTACCAACAAAGGCCTTCCAAACATTGCATTATTGCAGTGATTTCAAGATTAAGATTTTGGCTCAACAGCTGACAAAGAATGCTCTGGCAGACCAAGATTGGTGCACAATGGACCCATAATTCAACATGTTATATTAATTAAGTGTTGCAGCAGATTTAAAAATATTGATTAGGCAACATTTCAATCAATTAGGAATTTCAGGAAGATCATTGCAATGGATCCTAACAAAAGATTTGAAACTGTTTCCCTATAAAATTCAAGTTAAAAATTGTTAGTTTTCAGACCACTAACAAAAAAAAGATTTTGCGTGTGCATTTCAATGGCAGGTAAATGATGAGACTCTTACTTCACACCTAATCATGTCTGTTGTGTTACATTTCTATATCAGTGGGCAAAGCTGCCAATTTTAGAATCACAAAAACCCTAGAATGATTCTTTAGTAACCACTTAATGCACAGAAGGTTACTATCTGGTATGGTGTAAGTGCAAAAATCATTGGTCTATACCTCTTCAAGGATGTTGGTGGTGCAACCATAACATTGAAAGGTGATTTATTGCCACAACTGGAAGATTTTGACATGCAGTATTGGTGGTTCTAACAAGAACACCAAGTATAGCAAGAGATACCATGATAATATTCCCGGGTATGAATTTTGCAGGTGAGATGAACTCGTTAACTGCTTTAACAACAGATGGCAATAGCCCATAATTAAAGAAGAAATAAAACTGAGATATTAACAGTAAATTGAGAGAAATGTTAAATGCTATGTACAAGTAATGCAGTACTATTAGGCTCTCTGATGTAGAGCATTCCCAACCATAGTGTGGACAGGTTAACCACTGTAACAAAAGAAATAATACCAAAAATGAGTAACACTTATCTTCACTCTTGCCTTCTGTTGGAGATTCTGGGAGGATTGAAGTGAAGAACTCAACTTTAAACAGGCAAGGATAACCTTGAAACTGTGTGCTATAGAGCATCAAATTGATCACAGGGGGAAATAAGGATAAGGGTAAACAATAAAAGTAATCAAGCCCCTAAAAGCAACCAAAGGATAATAGATACAAAATAAACAGAATCATGTCAAAATGAAACTGGCCATCACAAAATCACAGTTAGAATGCGTAAGAACCAAAAACCAAAATTGGTATTAAAAGAATGCAAATCAACATTTAAAGTGAGACGCATTACCTGATTATATAAATGCAGAATAACTCTAAAACCCTTACCTCAGGAGTTTTAACTTGAGTTCTAATATGCAACTTAATCTATCTTTATATTTAAAGATGCATAGTGGATATGGTAAGCACTGAAACAAACATAGGATTTACTCATGAACTGAAAAAAATACCATTTATTAAAATCACATGAAAGTGAATAGGATATACATATATATTTAATGAACAAGAATTATTTACAATAAATGCACTTATAAGATTTGTGCTAAAAGAATTACACAATGAGAACCACTAACAGCAATACCAAGAGCTGCCTTTCTTAGTCATTTAATTTCAAGTTTTGGTGACATTCCATGGCCACTACATTCTCCTGATTAAACCCCTGCAACTTCATTCCTATGGAAATACCTAACAGATGAGGTTTAGATTGATATATGCTGTAATCATCCAAGAAGTTAATGGAATGCCTCCAGGTATTGTTTGAAAAGTCACAGAGTATACTATATGCAGAATATGCTTGTGTTTAAAAGTAGTAATAAATATTTAAGGAATAGTGTTCAAACAAGACTTCAAAATTTTCTCTTTTATTTCATATGTAACCTATTTTTATAGCTGTAGTAGTTGTCATGTAATCTATGTTCAAATTAGTGAAGTGTGTTGATCAACTGGGGTAAGGTTTTTAACCGGGACTAGGACGGGTCATTTTGGCGGGGACTGGGATTAATATTAAATAGCTTTATCTTAAAAAAG
>VOMN01011392.1:0-11170 GCA_014899125.1 Orchestia grillus
AAGACTGACTTTTTATAGCAAAACATGCAACCCGTATACAGGATTCTTTGCTCGAGACCTGAAATTTCACATGAAAAGGGGCGAAGCTTGACGGAACGGTAGGTAGGTACAACCGTATTAATATATTGATCATAGGTTAGATTTTTGTGATGGGGAGATTGTTATTAAAAACGAATTTTAGTTTTTGCAGCTGTCACGGAATTGGCTATTAATTATCTAATATTTTTTTTTTTGCATTTCAGTATCGCCCCGCCCTGAACTACTGCCGCCAGTCAATCCGCACCAGTGACCGCCACATTTTCCGTCATATCCGTATTCTTACTCGCGGCCTCAAATGCAGACAGGACCTGGAGATGGTGAGTTCAATAATATAGCTCCTTTTCTTGTAAAAAAAGATTCTCATTATTACTATGTTCATGTTGAACCAATGTCATCTGCGTTTCTATTGTGTTCTATGTAACTTTGCTTACTGGCATTCGTTAGATGTCATATTAAACGCTGGTACTCTAGTATTCGAAAGAGTATTAAATTTAATTTAGGCTGGTAATGCTGGTCTCATACACTGTAATTAGATAGTATTTTCTTTTGAGTAATAATTTTCTCCCAACCAACTTGCTTTCCGATTACAATGACGTTTAGCTACTTATGTTCGCGACTAGTATTAGTAACCCGTAACAAAATTTTCAGAATTTTAGAAGGATATTGATTAGGAGACAGAATACTCAAAATGATTATGAATATGCTGGTAAAATGGTGTTAAGTGTTTCATGAACTTTAGTGATGTTTGTTTCGTTAAATATTCTTGTCTTGTTGCGTTAAACTTGAGGAAATGTATATTTTTACGTTTTGGCCGGCATGTTAGAGCTTTGGCAATGACACCTACGTGTTCATTTGGTTAGCAATTTGTTCAATCGTTATCATAAGTTATTCTGGAATGGCACACCATTTTCTAACCTGTGCATGTTTTGAGAAGTTTGATCAAGAAGATGGGAACATTAAAGATATTGAATCATTTTATGACGATGAGCATTGCTATCTAACATAGATTGGCATTGGTTGGAGAATTGTGCACTCAAGTTCATATTTGACATTATTTAGAGAAATAACTTATTTGCACATGGTAACATACACCTGAAGAGTTAGAGCAAATGGTGCTTCGTTCTATTGTAGCTCTTAAAATTCTGGTTAATAATGAGTACAAAGTACCGTCTACTTTGGAGCTAATTTGTTCGATGTGCTCGGCAGACTGCGCTTGCGCGCGCCTCCACCATCCTGAGGGCTCAGGAGAGAATCACGGGCAGGAAGCCTATGCTGTACAAGAAGACGGCCAAGAAAGCCAAGAAGGCGAAGAAAGATAAGAAGACTAAAAAGGCCGCCGCTCCCAAGTAAAGGCTGAATAAATTTGGTTGGAAAGTTGTGTCTTATTTCCGGATGATGAAATTAAATTACGAACCTAGAGCGATAAAGATAGTAATTATGGAAAATTGTTTCGTGAAGCGCGAAGCGCAGACACTTTTGTCAATTGATTTATTACAATAATACCAGGACAAAATTTAGCTAGAGTGGCTGTTTGTTTTTGGTAAGCAAAACAGCAAAATCACATGTAGTTGGTAATGCAGTTAGACTGGTGCAAGGTCCATAAAATATGCAGTTCAATCGTATTTTGCGAGTGTTCGAAAAATTGTCATACTCGCTACGTCTTGAAAGTTCTATCAAATCGTGCTAGTTTTATCACTCCATCTTTGGACTTGGTATTCTTAAATTATAGAACGAGTTTATAATTTTAACCTATAATTTAAAATCTGTCGAATTTGGATAACTGAAAGAACCATGCTCTGTAACAATTTATTCAAAATTATACGCTCCAATATACACTGTGATCCAAAATCGGACATGATGAAGCAATTTACAGGACTATCGAAATAAATATAACAAAACAGCTTTCATATAGGAAACACTTTCTATACAAACATTCGAACCTCAAATGCAAGCCTCGGGCAAATTTATGATTAGCCTGGCTATCACTGGTGCCCTTACCATTGAGCGATTACCATTCACTATTTCAGGAACAAAATTGATTACAAAACATTAAAATGTGTAACTCGTCCATACACGTTACCGAAATAAGATCTTGTAATTTCAAAGAACAAAGCGAGAAGATTTGTTTATACATTCGCTGTTAAGTATTTACACCTGGTTAAAACAAACGCATCAAGTTGCTAGGGATGAAAGATTAAACATGCGAGTGTATCCACTGTAATCGACTCCTACTTGCGTTTATCGCGCGAAATATAGGTCCCTGAAAAGAATTTAAAAATAATGGAACGCTTTTAAATACTTACATAGCCTAAGTAGAAAATTTTATTTGGAATTTTCCATAACACAACTTGGTACTTTGAAACTAATAGTTACTTAAGCACATAAATTGCATAAAATCACTTTGCAAATGAAGATAAATCCTCTCGAAAAGTTCAAAAATTGAAGTTGCTTAAATCAAAAGTGTACTAAAATCACTGAAGCATAGGCACTGAAGAGGCTACTCACTTCGACTTCGCCACATCAGCGTTCTTTCTCGCAACGTCTTCGTGGAAAACTTCGTTGTCAATGCACCCATTTGCGATGACAGCGTCTCCTTCTTTACGTGCAATAGATATAGAGACTGTGTCAGGAGCTTGCTTAGCGAAGCTGTTGCTTCTGTCAGAGTTATCGCGGCCGGTTAAACCAATGCCCACGCTGGCGTTGGAGGCAAGTGAAGAAGTTGAGTTACGATGCTTGATGCTCGGGTGCGTGATGCTGAACACGATGCCAATACGCAAGAAGAAGCGTCGTAGCACAGCGCGTAGTTCGGGAGTCAAGTTGAAACACATTATCTCGCACAGGAATGGGTAGTAATTCGATGCATGGGCTTGGAACTGAAATAAAAAAAATGTTTTGGTTTTCCTTTCGGCAAAAAATGCACTGCTTCAACGGCAGTCTAGTTAAACAGACAAAATGCAAGGATAAATCGAAGTTTCTGCAGAAAATAATTTTTTATCTCTACAATGAGCAGTGCAAGCATAAGTCATAACCATGGATTCTCAAACTTGCTAACACTCTGGCTATTGTTTTCCACTTATATGATGGATACAGCATTTGGTAAATAGGTTGCACGCTATCCATCTGGAAACTTTATTACAATGTAATTATTACACAGTTTAATATGGGAATGGTTTAGTGACAGTTTGGTAAGCTTATATTTCTACCATTTGTGTAATGTTCTATACTGGAATTTAATATCTGAATTCTACTTTAGTACCAGATTATGGCTGCAGAAAGTACAAAAATTAAGAGAAGTCATACGCATTAACACTAGATGTTCAAGCTAATAGGTTGCCAATTCACAAGCACCAACGAAAACGAAAAAAAGTTACCAATGAAAGATCACAAAAAACGCTAATGTTTGTGTGAGAGAATTGCCAAACGCTCAACAGACCTGTGAGAATGTGAGCGCAATATGTATATCAAGAACGATGATATAACAACTTATACATGACTTTCACACAACTTTCTGCTCTCCAACACTATCACACAAGATCACATGTTGCGGTTGATGACCTACTATCTGAGCACAAACCATTACTCATCACACTACACACAAACGCACATATTGAACAGATACACAGACCCACACACCCAAATTACAAGCACGCATCCTGGGAGTGTTTCGAGGCTTAAACCGAGGAACATTTCCGAGAGCTAATCATGACAGCCATAACAAACATCGACGACACAGTAACAAACTTTAGTATCATCATGCAAAACAGACAGAAACTACATCCCACACGGCAACAGGCAAACCCTAACTTCACTCCAGAAATATCCCGCCAATTGCGTGAACGAAACAATTTACGCACAACACCACACACACACAAAACACTAAAGGCAGACTCTACGAACTCAACATACAAATAGACGTAAAGATCAAACAAAAAGAAAACTGGACCCAGTTCGTAGAGAGTAGTCTTGATTACAAAACAAACAATCATTATTTAAAACAGTATTATCTCAACTATACTAGCCAAAACGAGGATTATCGTTAAGAATTTGGGGCACAGGTATGCCATGCCTTACATGCACATTAACTCTTTTTTGCCTCCCCAGTCGCAGAAGATGATATTGCTGGCCCGATGACACGGAACCTCAAAAAAGTTAAATGGTACTTAGACATGGCGATGAGATGCGTGCACTCACTTGTTCATGGGGCATCTTGTGGATGTTGGTGAGGAAAAGAAGCAGGAGGCTGGACCAAGCCTCACGGTGACTCTCAGGCAGAGACAGGAAATACTCCAGGCCTGAGCGGCACACGCCGATTAGGCGCTCCTGGACCTAGAAATAATATATTCGTCATAGAGCCATACTTCTAATGGTCCTCATAACACTTTGTATCCTACGTGTTACATTTCAGATTCAGAGCAAAGCAGAGATAAAAAGTAAAACGCCCAACTAAAAGATTCCTAGATGCAGACTGCTTTTGCACACTTTAGTGTTCCCTAATTTTTTAATGTGTGCTCCTGAATATTATGGTTAATTTATCCTTTCGTAAATTAAAGTCAGAAAGTCTTACTCGTTTCCTAATACTCTGCTAACATGTTTGAAAACTGCTAGAAATATAAATATCATACAGAGATATATCAGTCTAGAATCTACAATGAACACTGTAGCTGCTTTTTCAATGAACTTACTCTTGCATTTTGGCGCCCATACTAAAGTATTCTCACAATCGAGCACCGATCACAATCGGAGGAGCCGAATCAACATGCGAACAAACCTGTCGGCTCTTGACCATGTCTCAAAGCAGCGTCTCGCGTCTCTGCACACTCCGTCTCACTGAAGACCAGTCGTGCGTGCATGCTTACGTACCTGAGGCCAGTCTTGCTCCCTCGCGCTGTCCCCCAGCATTTTGAAAAGTACCCTTAGGGCACACGCTAGCGACTGAGTTTCTTGCTTCAAGAGGTTCGGTTTGACGCTTCCTTTGAAACCTAAAACGGAAATCTTTCATCAGAGATTTTCGGACCATTATTAAACGGGATCAGCGTAAATACTTTGGATTTGGAAATACTCAATGTCAAACGATCCGTACGATATTAAATCTACTACAGCATTAGTATATCATAAGATTTTTTTACAAGGAAAGTAAAAATATAAATTTTCAGAAAATAGAACGCGTCAATCATTCATACTCATAATTTTCCGGAGTTTTACTCCTGTGTTTTACGTGTACACTAAACGGAATCTTTTTGTATGAACCTAATAACAGATTACTTCAAAGGTTCAAGCCTAATGATATTTTGCTCTATTGTCTCAGTTTGAATACAACAAAAAATTCAAACACGTACCAAAGCCAAGCTCGAGCAAATTTACTCATTTAAAATTCCACTCCTGTAAAGTCAAGTACCGACCAGCTTTCCAGAGCAGATTCCGCTGTTCGTGATTGCTATTGAAGGACTTGGCGAAGGAGTGGGACGCCATGAGGCAGTCGAGTAGCGTGAAGAGCTGTTCCGAGCTCAGGTAGCGATACATGCCTCGGTCTTCGCATCCCGCTCCTCCGTTGGCGGCGCTGACACCGCCAGGACTCGCATCGTCTGGAGGCTGTACCAGGGCATCGTCACTCGCCTGAAATGAAGCATAAAATGTTCTCCAAGAAATTTATGTATGGTACTTCTTAGCAAATCTATGTAAGGTGACCTCATTACGGTAGAAAGGTTATTTCTTTTTATTGGAATCAGAAACAAGTTGATACCATTAGAGGATAAAAATTCATTGATATTCGTTTGAATTCAAGATTAAATGTTTTCCGACGTAGATACTCATTTACTTTATTGCTCAAGAAATGTAATATAATTTCACTGATTATTATACGTTTTTATTAGAACACATAATTTTAATACATACTTTCAACCTGGAAAGCAAACAGAAATTTGGCAAGGACAATGAAAACCATTCGCAACTATTTTTTTCTCATCGCATGGAAATTAGTTTTTGATAGCCTGAAAGAATTCAAACGATCCAAGCCAAACTAGCTCACTCGGCAGTAATAATAACAATAAGCCCTCAAAAACCAAGTTTCACAACTACAAGGAAGACAACTCTGTAGCAATGGCAAGCAGCTGAGGAGTAAAAGTTCCCACATGGACCACCTGAGCAAGTGCAAGGTTGTGCTGATCCTCCTTCTTGCTGGTCGTGGGGTAGAAGACGATGTTGTCGATGCACTGGATGAGCTCCAGCTGCACCACGCACCGGATCAGCAGGCCCGAAAACTCGCGACTCTCACGACTCGCAAGGCTCGCCTGTCCAAAACGCCAAGCTTGACCAATGTTCTCGACCGAGCAAAAATGATAGAAGTTTGTGCTGCTTTATCAACGGCTACTAAACTCAACTTTACTAATACGTACGTTATCCTACAGAATGGTACAAAATATAAATACTAGCACCTATAATCCTCTCCACACGGAGAAATTGTGCTAGGATTCGAATAAAAAAGTACCTACTAGCAATGTGCTTCGTGTCGGTACTGAGACATGGTGCTATGACCCTACTCTGATTGTCAAGAATAATATTGACACAATATGAACAACTACGGTTCACCGATTAGGATCTAGTTAATATAGGAACGCAATATAGGCTATTGACAGGATAATCGAAAAAATGGGTTCTGTACTTCATGTTTCACAATTGTACATCAGGTATAAAATAATAGCATTTACAACCCCAAAAAAGGGAGTTCCGTACTTCATGTTTTACAATTTTACAACAGGTATAAAAGAAATAAGAGCACCTTTTCGAGTCGCAATTACCGCATTTTCAGAGCATGTTAATGAAAGGTGTTAATTTCTCATCAAGATGATACATAAATCGACAGCATTTAACTGTTCAAGCCGGTACCCATTTATATACCTCGGTTGCGTGAAAAATTTTGGGCTAACTTCCTTCCCCAAGATAAACCGACACATTACGCATTAATTATAAACACTAGGGGTGAAGGAAGCCGGCCAGCCTCTGGAGAAAGACGACATAAAAATGCTACGTTGAGTAAATTAGCAGATTCTCACTACTGAACTCGGTGAATCTGGTCGAAGCATTAGAGTGTGTCATTCCCTAAGGACGTACGGTCTGGTGCTCTTCCTCAGACCAAAGACTGGGCTGACTCCTACGAAAGGTTGGGTGTTAGAAGTGTACTTTAGTTCTCCAAGAGTATGAAGAATCCTAGGAAGGAAAATTGATAGGCTCTTCCAGAGCATTACCGTTGCGGACGAAACAAACAAGAGTTAAGTGACCGAGTCAAAATTTTGACACGAAGTAGAAGGCAACAGTTAACAAACGCATTCTGGGGAATGACAACACTTTCAACTAAGAAACCATAATTCGAAGGAACATGAAGGGCGAGTCGTGCATTAATTAAATGAACATTTTAAAACTATTTCACGAGCATAAGGGAACTTGTAAAATTTAGAAAGCATTTCAATCAAAATTTTTATAGATTTAGCTATAAAAAATAAAAGATTCTAATTCAGAAAATGAGAGCACTCAAAATGCGATTCGAAATACTTTTATATAGTAAACTTAAACGGTACGTATTGGTTACTAGGGCTGCAAGCCAAACTTGAAGCTAATACCATGAGGTGTAAAAAATGAAAGTTTTGAAAATAAACGAAAATAATGAAAGTATTTCCTTTAGAATGTTTCACACACGTACCAAAACTTTTAAACATTACCTTCGTTTAAAAGCGAACGTCAATTCCTCAGCCACCGAGGGATGACAACTTAAATGGAAATCTAATTTAGCAATGACTCTTACAATCGCATTTTGAAACGCATTAGAAAATCGAGACACCAAACTCACAGGACATCTCTGGCAAACTAAAGTGGCCTGGGCGGCAGTCATGAAGAAGCCACTCTACCCCAAGCATGGACTACACAGAATTATACATGCATAACGACAGATTGAAAATTTACCTTATTATACAAGGCCTTACTGATAATAAACCATAAAGAAAGTTTCGTAAGTTTTTACGTGGCCAACACAGTCACAAACAAAATTAAGAAAACGAAAACCACACTGGTTAATACAACTGCGTGGACTTAATATTGATTTTGATTATTAATAATTCGATATTAATTTCGATCGCTTGAATTAAAGAAAATGCTACTTTATCTATTGAAGTATACTTTAATAAATTCAAGGCAGTGAGAAATGTCAAAATCTATCACACGCAATCGAAGTTTAAAGCACAACACTATTGGACACCGAGACTCCACAAAATCCACCGAGCAAATGTTTTCAGAGTAAAAACTTCGTTCGAAGAAGCAATGTTCTGAACACCTCAGCGACCAGCTAACCCTTCATCACTGCACTGTCAAAATTAAACTAGTCGGCCGATCACAAAATTTCAAACTTTCACTGAAATGAAATAATATCCCAAAATTTTAATCAGAAATTCGCACGAGACTTGCTACGAGGCACTGCAAGGCGCTTTGGATAAGACTGGTCCCTCAGCATGCGGGGCGTTAGGGCATCATAGAGACTACAGGGCTTCACAAGGCTGTCGGAGTTACAAGGAGAAGCAACAAAATAATACCTTCATCCTGGCAGCAGTGCTGCCATAGTCCGGCTGGGTTAGCATTTCTCGAGTGAGTGGCTAAATGCGAGCAAAAAACAAATCACAGCTAAGAATAACTGTATATTCTAACATTCTGTTATTTAGCTATGAAGATTATAGGACCTAGGAAGATTAGAGATTTTCAGTAGGGGATGATTTGTGGCAGTGTATGTAGACCATGGCATTACGTGTTACAATCGGCAGCGTCCGTAAGTTTTCGTCTAGTTGTCATTAAGACACCAGCTGCGGTTACAAAAAGACTCATGGAACGGGCCAGACATTCATTTTCTCCTTGCCACGCGTCTGAGTGCCTTTCTCATGACGAAGACATGAAACCTCGTCACTGTGAGGGAGAATAAGTGGTGCAGTGTACAGGTGCACCTTTGGTAGTGAGAAAAAGAGAAGAGCGCACTCGTCTTTGTCATAATAGCTCCAATTCACAGCAGAAAATACGATTACTTCATACATAAAATAACACTTGTATAAAAATACGCAGAAGCTGTTCCTTAAAATTTAGTTAAGTAGAGCATTTAAACTGGTTGAAAGAACATTCACTTTTCTTATCATTTAAAGTGAATTTCATAGTTACCGTTTTACGTGTTAACCAGTCAACACAATAAGCGTAACGATGCCCAGAAAATAAGGTTGATCGATCATTAGAAAGTTTACAGCTCTCTGTCCATACGAAATGTGATCCAGAGAGTGAAGAGAGGAAGGAACCTTTTAGTATGGACTGTAGAAAACGTGGAATCTATGACCACGTGTGTTTCTACACCACATTCCCTACGCATAGAAACAAGTTAAGACAGAAAAGACAAAGAAGGGAGAGCAAAGACGGTATAAAAATTGAAAAACGCAAAGTGGGCTCGAAAGATACAAGTTTCAAAGGCCTATCTATGGCTGAAGTAACCTAACAGGGTTCCCCTGGGTTCGCCAGTCTCCATAGGATAGATAAATCTATTTAACCTAACCCTATTGGCTATCCTATGCCTCCTGAGAGGTCAGAAAAATAAAACTAAGTACCTGTTTAATTATTGGTTCGGAACGAAACTGTTGTAGCGTTTAGAGTTTCGTATGCAATGATTTTTGTGAGATGAAATAATCCAAATACAGGCGAGTCGTGAAACTTATTGTGAATTCCATGACGAGATACAGTACGAGTACATCATTTATAAACACGTTACAAATTACAACCCGTTTAATAAGTACATTACTTCGTACGATGGCATTACTTCCAGTCAACGTTATATTTTTTGGACAACACTCAACGCTGTCAATAACAATATTGAGTGGGAAACTTACCGAATACCCAAAATTAATTTTAGTTCTTAACTCCCTTTACCTCCCCAATAGCGCTTGTGGACACTTCAATAACAGCAGAGGTAAAAATCCACTCTATCCGTGACCGCCGAATAGCACTTCTAACCACCTCTAGAGAAATGAACGCACAATATGAATATGCAGGCTCGCACGAATCAATAGTAACACATCTACTGATTAACCACGAAAAGTACTGTTAGATAGGGGGTACCAATTAGCGTTCAAGTAGAAGGGTCCGGAGAATGTTCAGAACTAGGACCAAAACCCGTTACGAAGGCAAAACAATAAGGTGAGACGAAGGCAATGCCAGCTAACCTGCTGATTCGTTCCGACGAGCTGCTCGCCAGGGTGCTTGGGCCGCCAGGTGAGCAGTGCGTGGGGCAGGGTGCTGCGGAAGATGTGCAGCAGGCACTCGCATGTCGAGTCCCACGTGTCGGGAGACAAGGACGCCCCGTTGCTGATCACTAGGTTCTCGAGGCAGTTAGTCCCCGACCGTGCCAATTGTTCATTGTCTGCTCGCAACGCAATAGTAGTAGCAGTAGGAGTAAGGATAGCAGCGCTTCAGTAACTCAGACTATCTCGCACCGAAAAAATGGGGACCATTTAGTATGGACTTACGAGAATGGGGAATCTATGCACAAGGTGTGTTCCCCCATAAAATCCCCTGCGCACAGAAACAGCAAAGAAGGCATGAGAATGGAAAGAAATAAAATGGGCACGAAAGACAGAAGTCCCGAAGACCTAGCTATAGCCGAGGTAACCTTACAGTGTCCCTCGCAACGCAATACCGAATGAGAAATGTGGCGGCTAAGGTAAATATCAATATGAAGAATGGAGGGAGTATGAAAACGTGGAAGCTGAAATACAAATACTAAAAGTAAAACAGAACGTTAGTTACGAGCACAACAAAACTTTCAAGAGGGCTCGTGAAAATATTACTACAGCTACGGCTGCAGATTCAAATTTCTACGTCCTACAAAATGATTTACTTTATAACACCAGTAAATAAGATTTGCATTTATCGATTCTACGTTCATACCCCCAAAATAAAAAAAAACTGACGAACGATCAATTCCTGCATGCTGAACAGCCACATCATCCGGAAGAACCGTTTTAAGACAAAGAAATAATACACAATTGAAACGCTAATCTGTAGCGACCACGACATGATGAAGAAACTGAATGGAGCGTTGCAGCGGCCTTTGTAGAGGCTA
>VOMN01011404.1:0-13037 GCA_014899125.1 Orchestia grillus
GTAGCCCAAATAATGTTTATAAAGTGTTTATTTGCTGGGCCATAAAACTGTAAAAGAATTTCAGAGAAAACTGGTATAATACATTTGTTGAAGAATTCAAGACAATAATTCACTTCTACTATGAAATACATTTATTACGTTGAGTAATTAAAAGTAAGAGATTACTTACTCAGTACTGAAGAATATGAATGTTTTTTCCTGTTTTGTTTCACATAAATGTCTTATTAGTTATCATTCTGATAATTTTGAGCTTTCATATATCTTAAGTTACCAATAAAACGTCTGATAGTTTTTTAAGATACATTTAATTGATCAATAAATGTAATAATAATTCAACGGACAATATTTACTGATCGTTTTCAAAGTAAAAGTTCCCATTGTACTCTACAAAAAAAGGTGTTAGATTTTAATAGTTTCTTTCAACATCGTTGTGATAATTTTGCTCGCTGTCGTAGTCTTCGGTATAACGATATGTTTGCACTGGTTATAACAAAAATATTTTCCGAAATAAAAGCGAAAAAATTAATTTTTGCTTTCGAAAGATTCTTTGCATAAGCGGGTGGCAAGTCATCGTGATCGCTTTGTTTGGGTTACACACGCAGCAGCTGTGCAGAGACGACCCGTGCTTTCGAAGACTGCTCCATTCTTCACCAGGCATACCAGTCACAGCACAATTTCATTCCATTATCTCCATTCAGGTACAGCGAGTAAATAAAAATTTGCAACATATTTAACATAGATCAATAAACTGCGGGAAGAAATATATTGCCAAATATAAATGAAGCAATGCATCCTTTTAGTGGCGTATTAAAACTAGTTTGATGTAAAACAGCAACATAGAAATTCTGATGTACATCATCTTGAATATCTTTTAAAACTATTCCCTCCTAGTTGCAATCACGTCTTTTTATAATCGGGGCAATATTTCTCAATAGCTTCAACTTTCATGCATTGCTAAGCCTTCTTGATCTCTCTTGCAATTCGTCACAGAACTGAAGGCTTCCTGATTTTTCCAAATACTACCAAAAGTGGCACTCTAATAGCTGGTCTGCCCAACGTCCAGAAGCATATCTTTTCTCGTAACCAGGGAGTACTTCCCTAGGAAAAGGAAGCTTAAACCACACATTCCTCACATCCCTCACCACGACAGTAGTTGTAAGGCATTGGAAGCTCAACGGTAAAACCTGTTGGAATTAATAAAGGTTCTCGATGCAGTCAAATATGTTATTATTGGTATGTCGTGGCCGTGAGTCTAGGTTAAGTCAAAGGACCCACACGTTTTGTATGAACAACGGACAAGATGGCTATCTCAATTGAAGATACATACTCGTATGTTGGCATCGTTACCTTAATTTCTGAGAACGATAAGTATCATCTTACATTGATGTCTGAGAGAAACAACTACAATCGCGATCATCGAATCTCAATATAAAATGTTTCCCGATCCAAGTAAGGCACATTAAAGCCCAAGTAATAAAGTACCTGTCCAAATGCATCTACTTTTATTTGTCAAATCTACTCTGAAAATCTTTTTTGTTAATTGTGTCCAAAGTTTACTGAGGGGCATTCAAGAAGATAAACCAATTTTAAAGAGCATAGCGCGTTTCAAGTCATTCCTGCTAGATGAAACGTTTTCTGTTAATCTACAGAACTTGAACTTCAATCTATGGATAATTAAATCTGCAATCAATTCTTTCGGCCATCCTAAAAGCGTTCATGCATCAAACTCTCCGATAAAAAACAAGTTCGCATTGACTACTCTGAATTTTTAGTTACTCTTACTATTCGTATCCGCTTTAAATTCGTTGCGACATTTCTGTGCTTCGATACTCATCAAGGCTGAAGAGAAATATCGTATTAACTGCTTCAAACTTTTCTAACCTATGGAATTAAAATTCTGTCATATTTGAAACGGTTACAAATTTTGGAAACGGGTACATAGCGAACAAGTTTTGCCCAGATCACGGTTTAGGTTCCATGAAAAAGTATTGTATTTGATTATAATTTTCAATCGAATAGATCTGAGAAGAAGGCATGCTACCCAAATAAACTAAATGTTTAAATGAATATGCATAACAATTCAACTGAACAGGATGCTTCGCGTTGAGGCAAACAAAAGCGGCATGACATCAGTTCGAATTTCAGAACTCATTACAAGCATTTTTCAAATAAGAGCAGATATCCGGGAACTATAAAACGTTACCTAAAGACCTATATCGATTCCTATTGAATCTCTGTTTTTGTAACTGATTTCGGAATAAACGATTTTTCTTTCTGTCTATCTTTTTCTTATAAGTAATGATACTTTTTTAATAGTAGCCTGTACAAATTTTCAGCTTCAGCGTTTGTAGCACATTCTCGTATTTTAATTTATTATTTAAAAGTAAAGTACTTACTGAGTTACATTCATAGAACTAGATCGGCAACGGGAAATGAATAAAGAAGGGGGTCTGTCAAGTTCTCTACCCCTAGCATTCCTAATTGAAACTTGACGTGGTCTGCCGGAGGACAGCAGGGCACCTCGCTAGCCATTACAGCACCACCCCGTGAAACACCTCTTCCAAGTTCCGACAGGCGTTTACAATCAGAGGGAAGTAAGAGCAGAGCGTTCACATGAAAAGAATTATTAGAACACGTGTTGAGCGCCTAAGCACGCACGGCAACATGCACGGACAGCTCCGGCATGCAACGAGCGCCACAGCACCGGACGCCAGATCTACTCGAGGGTGGCTGAGAGAGTTAGAATAATGCACCATCTGTCGCTCTTGTCTCCGCCCGATTGACCCACAAAGAACTGGGGGGGGCGGTCGCGACCCAGATTTTAATTTGAAACCTGACCAATCAGGTTTCACTCTTAATGTGCCTTGCAAAAGGAGGGTGAACAGGGAGCAAATAAAGTTGAAAGAACCTTTATTAATTCCAACGTTTTGCGGTTGCGTTTTAAATGCCTTACAACTAATGGCGTGGTGAAAGACGCGAGGAATATGTGGTTTAAGCTTCATTTCCCAAGGAAATACTCCCTGGATACGTGAAATGCCTGCCTGAGCCGAGATTCGAACCCTGGTCCTCTCGGCTGCGAGGCCTTCACGCTACCAGCACTCCATGGAGCCCATAAGGAAGGGGAAGCGAATTACCATTTTTAGAAACTTATTTGACCTACCGCGCGCAACTTGTAGAACTACAAACTTTTGAGATAATTTTCTACTTTGGTAATACTGTGACTAATAAAAATATAAAAGAATGTATTTTACCAAATCTGTTTTCGACAATACGAAAATTTTCTTGATGTAATGCAACAACTTCCAACGATATAATCCTAAATAGTCATGGGAAATAATATTAAGCTGTTTTGTCATAGCTGGCAATGGAAGAATATTCTTACCAGCACAGTATGCATTGAGGATAAAAAATATAGGTACAATGGGTCAAATAACTATTCGTAATATACCAAATAATTTACATTTTTGGCTATCAAACATTTTTCGGAAAACTTTGGAGGATTGTGAGTCCTACATAAAAAATCCCAGATCAAACACATGGGGTAATGTTTAGTGAACAAGACTTTATTTAAGAATGTTCAAGTAGCTATTGAAATAAAAATGCAAGGTGGCAAAAAAGTATTGGTAACAGAGTTGTAAAATCCTCGAATGACTCAATTTAGTGCCATTAGCATGTCAATATGTAAATAACGAAATTATGTTCCACAGTTTTCTAGAAAATTTCAAAACAGTCTACGGCGTCTATAAGGGTTCATGGACCGGCTTAGTTTTAGTTAACAAACTAGTTAACAAACTCTACCCAAGAAACAAGTCGCAAAATTCTCACGATCCCAAAATCCAAGGAACACAGTATTTAAGTGACGAGTATGGTTAAAAATGAACATAAGGCTGGTAGCGATTACAGGATAATTTCCAGGAAATTCTCTATACCTATCAGCACTGTACAGGGCATTAAAATGAAACGGAAATCTGAAGCGATTGTGGTCAATATAGCAAGATCAGGTGCTTCAAGTAAACTATCACAACGAAATCGCTCTAAGATTGTCATAATAGTTAAGAAAGACCTTCAGATATCTCGCCAAGAATTAGCAGAACATTTGTCATCAGCAGAAGTAAATATATCAAAACAAACTATTAGCAATGTTTTGAGTGAAGAAAACCTCAAGAAACGCGCCGGTCTAAAAGTCCCACTGCTGAAGAAAGAACATGTTGCATCTCGATTGCGATATGCAAATCCTCTTATCAACGAAAGAGATGACTATTTTGATAATATTCTATGATCAAATGAGACAAAAACGACCTGTTCAGCTATAATTAACCATAGGGTTGTTTGGCGAATATCGAACACTTCCATGCAACGACGAAACACCCTGCCCACAGTGAAGTATGGTGGTGGAAGCATCATGACATGGGGTTATTTTTCCTCTGCAGGCCCAGGATGACTCCATGTCATTGAAGAAACTATTAATTTGACCAAAAACTGCGAAATTTTGTCGGAACATTTGACGCTTTCTGTTCAGATGCTCGGGTTGAAAAGAACTAAATAGGTATTTCAACAAAATAACAACCCCAAGCAGATGTCGAAATATACTTCAGAGTGGCTCTGCAGTAAGAGGGTCAGGGTTTTAGACTGACCTTCACAATCGTCAGGTCTTAATCCAATTGAAAATGCTTTGAAACAGTCAAAGATTCAAGTTAAGAAAAGGAAACCATGCATAGAAAGGGATTTTAAAATTCTAGGATTAATGGAATTATTGGCTGAACCTAATAATAAATAGTCACTATCTGACATTTTAATGTCGCATTCGAAATCTGTATGAGAACGGATAGACGAATGGGGGGTAAACGGAGACAAGCTCTAGTTCTAAAGCTAATACCAGCATTTAGTTGTGCACAATGTGCATCTTCGTATGACGGCTCTAACAGCCGTACATTGCGAGTCAGACAAGCGGAACATGCTGGTATTAGTCATAGGACTGAAGCTCGTCTCTGTGAACCCCCTATTCGTCTATCGGTTCTAACACAGATTTCGAATGCGACATTAAAATTTCAGATAGTGACTATTTATTATTAGGTTCAGCCAATAATTCCATTGATCCTAAAATTTAAGAATCCCTTTCTATACATAAGCAGAAACCAGATTTTAACGACGTGCAGAGCACCCATCCCCTTCTCATTGAGGATTAACTCTTCTGTAGCTTTTTCTTTTCGGGTATGCTCTCGCGGTCACCAACTCCTCCGTTTTCTGATTTTGATTTTTTTATCATGTTTTATTAGCGTCATTTAAAAGATTTGATATGTTTGAATACCTTTTTAGATTCCTGTTTTATCCTTTCTCAATTTTGCTGATGATGGGTTAGGGCCCCAAACGTCCTGTTTTGAATTTTTACAAGTATAACGTGATAATGTTGTAAAGTGGTTTTTGCCCTAGCGTTTTTGGTTGAACGTTATGTTACAAATATTTATTTGCCACCCTGATTTCCTGTTTTCATTGTTGTTTGAACATTTTCAAATAAATTCTTGTTCATTATACAACACCTAATGAGTTGTTTTTACCCTTTATTATGTAAGACTCAAAATTCTCGAATGTTTTCCGAAATATGTTTATTTGCGAAAAATATAAATTATTTGGTACGTTACGAAAATACTTATTTGACCCATTGTAAATGGATAAGATATGATGATAAAACGTTGATGAAATTTAAACTTATTTCGGATGAAACTGGCGTACCTTGACACTAACCTCAACATCGGAGAACGTCAGTGAGGTTCTACATAGATGAGTCAGAGGATTCACGCAGCAACAAAAACATCCGCTGCGGTCAAGCATTTTGGCCAATTTTCGATATGAGATTCAGCTAACCTTCTGCTGCAGGGGTCTTCAGCTCTGTCTGACTTACCTCTACTATTTCATAGATTGGATCACTCCTCCGTATCCAATACTGCTCGCGCATGAATTGTAAAACACAATTCTTCGAGTGATATGGTATCATTGTGGAAATATTAAAAAAAAAATTTAAGTTGGAGGGTTTATTGAAATAATTTTCCTTTAAAATTCATTAAGCTTGAGATCACAATAAAAATGGAAAAAATGAAAGTCGTTCGAATCTGAAAAGGGATTAAGTTTAAGAGACTAAAAAAATATGCACAATGAACACTAAATAATTTAGGCAGCCAATTGCTTTTAAAACGGCTTCAGTTTAACGCTCAGTAAAATTCGTGAGGTATCCGAATTGTTTCGAACTGAAAATTGTACTCGTGTTCGACGAAAACGTAACCCTGTTACGTTAGGCAATGACGGTGGAAGAAATCGGCTCTTAGCCTCTGCTCCAAAACTTGTCTTCGTTGCTCACCGACGCTTAAAATTAATGTAGTGCTAGTCAAGGACATTGCTTGATGACTGTTCAATTCTTGTTAGACCAGATTTAAACTTAATGTACAGCGTTAACATGTATTTAAATCTTTAAATTGAAATATTTCGCAGTAATATGTTGATCATGGTAAGGATTTCATCGAAGGGAATGTTGAGATTATTCATGAGAGTAATAGTAGACCCACCTGAATACTAGTACGAGTTAGCTGTCAAAATCAGTATTGAACCTCTCATAAAATGGGTGACACCTAACGAACGATCTCGATACATCAAAACATGTTGTGTCAGTCGTTGAATTTTTCTACGTTCTCTATGGGTAAACCTGGGCGTTCGTAGGATGAAATTAACCGATGACTTATTGGATCATCTAGGATTCGCCTGATCCAAAATCGTCCAAGTTGTGTGAAAATTACACCACAACAGGCACAACTTGGCATCAGTTTTTATTGTCATGTTTGGAAATTATCGGAGGACTTACAGTCCGAGAATAATGCGACTGTCGTAATAAGAGTGACGAAAGAGTACTGTTTAAATATATATGTAATTCTGATTTTTCCGATACTTTCAGTGTTTCACAATTTGTTGTAATATTTGATATCTCTGTCACACGAATGAATTGGATGCACTAGCTACGCCTCTTCAAAGACGATATTCTACGTATGCCTCACAAGTCTAATTCACAAAATAGATGCCACCCCACCAATAGAATATTTCTTTCAAACCACAAAAACTAGTAAATTCAACCATAGAAAAGCGCTTTATCGGAAGTTCAGCGTTATGAGAATAAATTGAATAGTTCATGTGTATATGCGGAGTCAATATACTTGTAAGTTTGTGAGCCTCATCTTTCTAAAACTGATACCAAGAGGTTTCTGGGGACGCAAATCTTCTGACACTTGTTTTTTTCAGAAGCGATCTAACGTAATGAAGAAGAAGTCATACATAAAGAAACCAGTAGTCAAAGTAATTAAGGAACTCAAAGAACCAACTTCATATCCCTAGTAAATATAAGTGTTCGGACAAGTTAAGTATAGACGAAGACTGAAATAAAAAATCAGCTGCAAAATATATCAAGTGATCCCTACAAACGTTACATCCATTTATATCTATTATCAACAGATACTACATTCTACACGGATATAACGCTTATGAAAATAATTTGTCTGAACTGACTGAAACATTATATAAATGTACGAGTATATCATTTAGACTTTCAGAGTGAAGGAATATAAACACCTACAGAGCAGACGACGAACATTTAAGTATGGCTGCAAAAAATTTGTTAATCATAAACGTTTATCACACCGTGATGATTAAAAGGAGAAATCGAAGGATGGAACCCAGATGCAATTACCGTGGAGTGTCTGGCTCCTCGGAGACTAAGTGGAGAGTACGACTAAGCGCGCGCCTTAGTCCTCCAGGTTACTATACAAGGTTGTACTTACATACTATATTAAGTAAAGTGAATGAGTATACATATCAGTTTTTAATCTAGATTACTATCATCAATCTCGTTTGTCATAAATAATTTATTCAAATTATGGTCGATGAACTTCGTTAACTGGCAAAATAGTCCCCAATGGTATACCAAAGTCTCGATCGTGTTGTATGAACGATAGTTTATCAATACAAATACTGAGAGGATTCCTGCGATTCAATGTTGGAAGAAATGAAGGATATTCATTGGCAGAGAGAATCCCTTTTTATTTTTGTGTTTTTCGTTTTACACTATACAGAAACACCTGACACCTGTTACAATAAAAGAAAAGTTTATTTTACCAATATTGATAGAGTGTGTGGTATCTATGGTTTTCATCAATAAAAACATCAAAGTTATTGCCGAGAGTAACAGGGTGAACAAAGCACCAAAACCAAGATATGTACAGCAGATAGGTTAGAGTCGAGTCATAGCAGTCTGTTTCTCGCCTAGTTATGAGATTTAACGTATAAAATGGCACGCAATTCGCTGTCAAACGTCCTCTAGGATACTCTAAGACAGATCTCAATTTATACCGTTTACCAAGTGACAAGCACACAAAAATATGATTATCTACGAGCTCTTCATCCGAACAAGTCAATAACATCGTAGTTTCGCACCTTTAATGACAGCGGCGCAAGCAAGTCACGAGGTGCTGCGCCAGTGTGAGAGCCTCGGTAACTCGCTAGCCTTGACGAGGCGCTCGTGCTGACGAGCAGCGCTCCGAAGGCGCACCAATGATCTTTACACGTGAGCGGGAGTCAAGACGACTGGGTACTCCTAGATTCCCAGTAAATGAAAGGGTTCAGTTCTCATCTTAGTCAATAGGAATTTATGTCTTACACAATTCGTTGGAACTGATAGAGAAAACATTGAAGTAAGCTTATACAATGAGAGCTTCTACTTATCACATGTATTTTTAGAAACTCAAATAAAAAGAAAAAAATTACTCTACGACCAAACTAAACAAAACTTATGAACGATTAAAATGAATGCATACACTACTTGAGTAGAAACTCGCTCAAACTACGTAAGTAAATATTCGGTCATTATAAATACGATGTAATGACAAGCCCAATGTAATGATCATGAATTTTGTCCTGTTAAGTGGTAAAATAGCTTTGCGTTATAGATTGTTTTAAGCACGAAAGCGAAGAGTGGAAATGCTTTGAGAGTCTCTATGAAAAATATGTTACACGGAACTGCAACACATAACAGAACAAGATTTAAGCTTGTAAAATGTTTAGGCAGCTATGAATCTATTCTCACAATTGTCCTCCCGAGGCTTTGATGCTTGTGTTCCCGAGGCTGGGATGTTTGCGTTCCGGAGGCTGGGATGTTTGCGTTCACGATGCTGGGATGTTTGCGTTCCCGAGGCTGGGATGTTTGCGTTCCGGAGGCTGGGATGTTTGCGTTCACGAGGCTGGGATGTTTGCGTTCCGGAGGCTGGGATGTTTGCGTTCACGAGGCTGGGATGTTTGCGTTCCCGAGGCTGGGATGTTTGCGTTCACGCGGCTGGCACTCAATCACACTTGTCATTACATTCGCAAGTCTTCCTGCTCCTCGAGACAAGTACATTAGCTAAAACGAAACACCTTTGTCAAGTTTATTATGTGCTCCCAAAAAATTCATGAGGCCCAAAAATGCATCACATTTTTTAAATAAGCAATCTTACACCTGTCCAACCCCTATTACATGGTCTAGAATCTAGATAACTCTCAGTATTGCGAAGTCGAACAGTTTCTTCCCCCGACATCAAATTCCTCACATTCAAGGATTCTACTTTTCAGTACTGAATACAAGATTATATGCACTTACCTACAGTCCTACATACACCAAGTAGACGACTTTATGAAGAATACATCCATGCATACAACCCCTCTTCGGGCAACGGAAGCGAGCAAGCACGACTCCAATGAGCCGGTTTAATATCTTAAACAGAGAAAATATTTATAAGTCATGTCAACAACTCGAACTCAGTTCAGTTAGACCACACATCTCCGAGAATTGAACTGAGTAGTCAACAACAAAGTCATGTACTCAATTTCATTCCTTCCAGTACCATCCCCAAAACCTCTCAAATTATACGATAGTAAAATCACTATATCATACACCTTTACAGCATGACCCATGAAATTCCTCAAAATTATTTGAGTCATAATTTGGTTGTACTTCATATTCAACAATTACCAATAAAATTATTCAATCCAACTTCATTGTATGGCCTCACTTTCTGAACGGTTTCATTTCATTTTTGCCTGCAATCTTGATGCCCATATTCTCGTTTTATTTGCTTCACCTTGAACATGCTCAAATTCTCATAAGAAGCCTCGTCCATACTATCACATTACCTATACTTTCCCAACAATTTAATTTCTATATCCACTCTTTTCACCTTTATTCACTTCAAACAATAAGCACAATGTATGTCCTAATCTTTAACGCCAGCCATTTCTCATGCAGGCACTCATCAGCTCTCAGCTAACTCTAGATTTCTCCGTTGCTTCTCGAGCTTCCTTATTCCTCTAGCTCCAATACAATGCTTCGGTGCCGAGCCTATCTTCAGCTTCTGAAAACGAAATCGAAAAACGTCTGATAAAAATAAAAGATCTGTAACGGTTTAAGATTCTACCAAAGCTTGCCTTCAGCATATAGTACTATTGTTGTTCGGAAGTAAGGTGTTTTGTTACGTAGCAATGCGAATGGAAGAATTACTTTATATTTTTTAAACTAAGCTCCCCGAATAAAAAATTAGTCACCTGCTACTGATATGGTGTAAGACTTCCACGAGCTCGAATAATGGCTGCTATTCTACACGGCATTGAGTCTACAAGTCTCCTAATGTACACCAGATCTATTTTAAACCACTTTTGCATCAACTGATCTCGTAGTGCGGCCACAGTACATGGACGATCTTCTCGACATCTAATTAGATGTTCTAGGTGGTCCTACAAATTTTCCATTGGCTTCATGTCTGGGGACTTAGCTGGCCAATCTAAATGTCTCGCACATCCTGAATGACTGTTATGCCACCTAATGACAGTTCTAGCCCTATTCACCGGGTAATTTTTGTTCTAGAAGATAAACAAAGCAGCATGCCTTTCTTCATTCAGATATTGTGTAAACGGCCACACTTGGATATCTCGCAGCTCAATGTATTGCCATGCTGATTCAGTTGACGAATGCCTCAACTGAACGACCCACTTCTGTGTAGTTGAAACAGCCCCAGAACATTCTAATATTAGTTCTGAAACCAGTAAAAGCTTTTATCATCTATAACATATTGGTTTTAGATTCAACATGGACTTCAATGAATGTTTTCTCCATTTGGGGTTAAAAACTTCACTGCAAAGCTCATGCGGAACTCTAGCAAGTAGGAATTGAGTAAAATAATTGGCTTGGAACTCTCATCATAATGAAATCTAAATCGACAGAAACGATCATTCTTTGTAAAGTTAAGTAGCAAGTGAACGATAGAAGAATAAATACTTCTGTATTTTAGAACATGAATTCTTATCGTTCGGAGTTGAATATGTCTCATGTAGAATCATAAGCTAATGAGAAAACACCCAAATTTGCACTTCGGGCTAACGTGTCAGACTTACACACAATTGTGTTCAGCCTTGCCGCTGCAACACTCGTCACCCTTTTTTATAACAAGTTTATCCGCGGTAAATTTACAAAATACAGATACTAAGAACGAGGTTGAAGTATTGTCGTCAAGTTCATTCACGAGAGCGGGCAGTCACTAACTTCAAGCTCCGAGGAAAAAACAAACTTCTTACGGCTGACTGGCGCTGTGTTTTCACAGTAACGCTCTACTTGTTGACAGAACTTGGAGCTTTGGTGCTGCGAATACTTGAACTTTTTCTGCAGCCGATCGTCAGGCATGCTAAACGAGTTTACAGTTTGTAACTGAGTTTCCCCAGCTAGTACCAGGGAGAAATGATATCTGAGATAAGCACACTGCTCGCACCTCAAGGAAGAAGTCAACAAAAAATTGATGCTCTTTTGTCTGTGTTACTGGCGTAATCTAATAAAAATTATCATGTTCTTGGAAGTTTGCAAAACACACTCTTGGAAGAGTGTGTTTTGATTGCATTGAATATTTTCAGGTTGTACTCTTCCTAGTCTGTAGTAATGCTACATGACAGTGATAAAGTTCAGAGTTTAATCGATGGGTGCATGCAAACCTTTATTTTTAAATTAGACTTTCACAAATTGAATTAATTTTTTTTGAGGAATCAGCAGAAACTAACCCACCCATTCCGCAAATATCGCGACATGCCACACCCATTAACAAGCAGTAAGCTCCTTTCTACTTAACCGAAAATTTTAGTATGAAACTTCCCGAGCACGAAATTTTTCCGAGCCACCATATGACTGTCCTGTATTCGACAAAGAGTAACGGAAGACATAAGCAACAAATATATAGGATGCCTTCGTAGATACTGACAGTCACCAAATTTTGAGTGAGAAATAAGTTGTACATATAGTTCTATGAATTGAAAAAAAACGTCCAGATAAAAAGTATCATATACAATGAGTAAAATACATTCAAAAGATTTCAATGATTCGCGATACCATAAAAATTTTACGAACAAATATTTGATTTTAATTTCTAAAATCCCAGGTTACAGCTATTTACTACCCGCAGAGTTTAATAGCAATTCCGAGAGCGGTACGAACTCGTAAAATTACATAAATTTTCTAAAAATAATTCAATACAAAACTAAAAGACGCGCCTCGCCGAAAACGGAGGGACAAGATGTTAATTTGTTAAGATGTCCTCGTATTTACGGTAAATCTGACATGGAATATTGTTATTTGCAGTATCACTGATACGGACTGCCTTCTCTGACAGTCTCGTTGATTAGTTAGAAATACGGAGCCGGGTATTTTTTCCTATCTAAATCCTTAAGAGCGTGACAAGAGACCGACGGACCAAGCAAGCAACACTGGGCTACTATTACATGAATAGTGGGATAATTATTATGCATAAAAATCATCAATCAATAAATTAACCATTTAAAAATATGACGCATTACAGAAAATGATATAGAACCAACATGGAAGACAATTACCAGACAATATAACCAAACTTCACGAGGAAACGAACATTTATCATATACTAGTATATTATTTAATAAAATAAGTGACGCCCAGGATCCATATTATGAGGAGAGTT
>VOMN01011411.1:0-91488 GCA_014899125.1 Orchestia grillus
TAAATTCTATGAAGAAGGAATCAGAAAGCTTATGGCAAGATATGGGAAGATGTAATTGATAAAAATGGTGACTATGTTGAAGACTAAATAAATACATTTTTGACAGGATATTTCAAATTAAAAAAATGGACAGAACTTCCGTTACAACCTGATGAAACTTTTCTGTGGTAACGTAATCACAAGAAAATTACTGATTCATTTTGAAATTATTGCAAGTTTTTTCATCATCAGACAAATTACTAGCAAACCACGACAGGTAATTGGTAGCATAACTTCAATAGCCGGAAAAATATATTTGTTTCATATCATACAGTGACAGGAAATAAGTGTTTTTTACTGTTGATGTTGCTCCCTGTACAACCTCATGCGATTACCTTTTCTGTGCCACTGGTACAGGTTGAGCAGTAAGCTTTCCTATTTCAAGGAACAGCGCATCAAATTTGTTTTCTTCTAGGAATTGTTTTCGAATTAGCGTTTATTGATAATTTTCTCATCCTAAACAGGAGTCATTTCGCTTATGAGTGGGACACACGCGTTGCGCCGCTCTTGTTTAAATTTTCTCATTACATTATTTTTTTAGCGTTCGAAATTTCTGGCTTTAGTTTTGTACTCTCAGATGCCGAGGCAAATGACGGCTTAACATTCACCTCTCTTTGAACGTGAAGAGAACACGGAGATCGTGATCCTTGAGTTACAAAAATGATGCTCGAGAGTCGCGCCGACAAAAGTCTCTCTCTTCTGTATTTGCATTGACTTCCTACAGCGAAACACACGAGAGTGGCAGTGAGAACATCATCTTCAATTTATACAACTTTTGTTCCTCCGGCTACTCTTGAATGGTATCACAAGACGACATGTACAAGCTTGCATCTTGAGCACAATTACGATGTACAATCGAGAGTCTTGAACAGTTATCTGTTGTAAGGCTTAGGTCTCGGTAATTACGTATTTTGCAGCAGATTATTCTATAACGTAGAAATATCCTTTCTGAACAACCAATTCCTGTATTTTTTTCATTTCATTGTGCCAATTAGACGAGCAACTAATATCTTGCTCGGTTAACAAATGAAAACCCGTATTTCTGTGTACTTTTAAACATTTTTGGAGCTCAACGATGAATGTAGATTCACAAAAACTTGATTCGTTAGAGTAGAAATGTGTAGAATATTCATCAATTTCTTGACCATCTTGCATTTTAAAATGCTGGATCTTTTCTCGTATGCCATTTTATATAAAATTACGGTACCTAGACATGTTATGCAAAACTCAATCAGTTTCTTCTTCCAGTGAATGAGGCAAACGTTCCTGAGGAATGAGGCTATTATTTCACAGGAAAGTAGAAGTCCGTAAGTTACGCTACGTTCATTGTACATTTGTTTGCGTATGTCAAGTGTCTAATCTCGAATAAGTTAAAGAAGTCAAATATACATTAGAAATATGTTGCCTCTTTGACTCTACCTCACTCTGAGGAGCGCAACGGAGAGCGGGAATCGTGCATGAAGATCGAGAACACAGCCCAAAATAACGGCTTGGACACAACGAGTATTCTTTTTTATTGAACGTCACTTGCACAATGCGATCAAAGATTAAGTGTTCATTGCGCGTGAATAAATTCGAAATGAAACTATGCAATTGACTCTCACGCTAGATGCTAGTCTTTAAAAATTTTGTCTGTGAAATTTTGTCTTCAGCTCATGACTCAAATTTCGCTGAAAAAAATTCCAGGAATTCGAATTCAGGTTAAATAAGTATTTTACAGATATTCCTTATATGCACTGCGACGTGTAAGATATAACAATGATTTAAATTCAATATACAGTTCTGACATGTTGTCGTTTTGAAGGTTATCTTTATCAATCTTTAGAATGAAGCCCCATGGCACACTTCACACATGATCTATTACTTATTGGGATAAAAGATAGAAAGTTTCAATTTGCCTCACAAGACTGTTCGTGAGAAATATTGTTTGAGGAGATATGCTTATTCGGTGAAAAATGCTAATAGTACAAGAAGCTCTAGGTTTTTAAAAATATAAAAAATCACTCCTCATAAGTTACTGAGTTTTAAATTGTGACCTGTTATAGATAACATAATTTACCGCAAAAAGATCTAACGGTTTCTCTCTCACAAATATTTTTTAGCTTACGACATCATTTTTACATGATCATTGATTCAGTATATTGAGGTACATGTGTTACTTAGAGAATATTGCACGCGAATATCCCAGTATATAATAATAGCTCAGTGTTACTTGCTTGACTGGTAAGCCCGTCCATCTTTCCGTCACGAGTCCGTATTTCTAATTAATCAGCGAGACTGTCAAAGAAGGCAGTCCGTTTTAGTGAGAAAGCAAATAACAATATTTCATCTCAGATTTGCAGTAAATAAGAAGGTATCTTCAGATACAAACATCATTTGTTCCCTCATTCTTGGTGGAGGGCCTCTACTAGTTTTTTATATAAATGTATTCGTGCAACCAAAGTGATAACGCATAACGGTATCATGCGATGACAAGCGTAAATTTTCTCTTTATGATTTTAAATACCCCATCGTTAGAAAGCTATATAGCCGAATACCAGTCACACTAAGTACAGAAGTCAAACCATCATTCCGCCATGTACATGCAGGAAGCTTGAAGACTCGTCACAGCCATACTTGGTTCCCTTTTTAACTTAGTACTTGGTGTGCTTTCTTAAGGCATGGGATTGGAAGTTGCTCGACAGTTTTCAATGGTACATTAACAGCCAGAGAGTCTCCACGATCAGCTCCGTGCCAGTAATCAGAACGGGACAACCCTCGGATTCCATCGCGCTTAGAATAGCGGCAAAAAACTTTATCATTGAAAATGGGCTGCACACCACTTGTACGAGGGCCCCCATCTCATTTGCTGCTGCCGATACAGAGCAATAAGACCATCTTAATTTGCTCCGCTATGCCTATAGAATCATCTCGATATGCTCTCTACCTTATCTCGATTGCAATCCTGCTGGGATTTCGCTTTCTAAAGGAAGCATAATCTAGAGTGTTGACTCGAATCATACTCGATCGCGTATTCATGAAACGATTTGTAGGCAAGCCAGCTCTTCACTCGGGTTTTCACCACTCGAACTGCCTCCAGTTTCCCCAGCGCAGATAATGTTATTCACCTTTTTACCCAAATTACAATGTCATGCATTCATCTTCCCCCCCCCCCTTCAGAAATCGAAGGGTGTTGATTTCTTAGTCAGCGCTTATTGAATTGTCAGTATCTTGAGAATTGAAGTTTTACATAAGAAAATTTTTGGAGTGAGATATCGTAGTTACTTAACTGAATGTTTTAGAAAAACGGGGTGTAATACAGCAACGAGTCAGGTTGTACAGATTTTAGAATTTGAGTGAATCCCGGGGTTTCTCCTTTCGAAAAACTACTCGCATAAACGAACATATTCATTCAAAATGAGATAGTAAAACTGTTTGACTGTCAACAGCAACGGAATTTAATTTACCCTTCTCTCTTTATATATGGCTAATGATATTATTTCGATAAACTCCGTTTTAGTCTAGAGAAACACATTTTTATGGAACTCTTGATTATTGATCAAACAACTTCTGAATTATGTTTTTGATAACTCACCTAAATTTTTCAAAAGTATGAGACACAGTAATATGGACTTTTCTTGGCAAATATCTTGCGAAAAATAAACAAGAGGGATTAGATTAAGAGATAAGCAGATTGCCACGTTGTGTCATCATAACGCTAAGTTAGCTAGTGGGGAAATTTTCCTTCGAATATTCATCAATTTTCTTGCCGTATGAGCTCCAGAACCGTCTCGTAGACACCAAATTGTATTTCGTATGATTTAATTTTCGGCCACATATCACATATGTATTATTTCGATTATTTAGGTTTACATTTTTTTCGAGTAAAATGTTCCTTCCGTTTTCGTACAAGCATCTCAAATTTTTTTGGCTTACTTTGGACTTTTTGTAAGTACAATACATACATGAGCGCATAAACATAAATGTGCATACATACGTACATACATACAAACATACATACATACATACATTCATACATAGCTACATACATACCTACATACGTGCATAAATACATTCATACATGCGTACATGCACACATCCATGCATATATTCTTATGTACACATACATTCATTTATATACACACATGCATATGTACACATACATACTTACAAACAACATATATACGACATAGAAACATACACATATGATTGCATACTTTCATACATACGTACATACAACCACAAACATGCATTCATACATACGTACTTACAAACATACATTCATACATACATACGTCCATACAGACTTGCATTCATACATACGCACATATAGTTCACATGCTCAGCAACAAGTGATTGCCTTTGCCCGCATGCCCAAATCTGAACACGTCCGAGCACCACAGGAGCGCTGCGAGCGTCTCAATGTTGACCAGAGAAGGTTCACGGCAGAGTGTCTGCACTTCTTCCTTCACATGACTCCTGAGATGGAAAATGCTGTCTAAAATAGAGACATGTGTACGTATTTTATTCGATGAGAACTCAATGAAGCGCTATTTTGAAAACAACTAAACCAGAAATACTTTTCCTTTTGTGAATCATTGGAATGAGATAATTTTTTTGACAGGAGAAGAGTATGACTGATCAATTTTTCAATGGAATCAGACAGATGATTTTTTTGAAAGGAGAAGGGTGTATCTGATCAATTTTTCATTGGAATCAGATGATTTTTGTGACAGGAGAAGGGTATATCTGATCAATTCTTCATTGGAATTAGATAATTTTCTTGACAGGCGAAGGGTATATCTGATCAATTTTTCATTGGAATTAGATGATTTTTTTGACAGGAGAAGGGTATATCTAATCAATTTTATCTGAGTTTCAGTGAGCTTCCCCAATAGTGTGATGCAACACGACTATATATTTCACAGAACAAGGAACCCTGTAAAGACAACATACTGTAGCCCTGGGCAGAGGGTTGGCCAATAGAGCCTAGTTTACTTTTCGCAGAGACTGACAATTTAGCAGCCAGTTTAGTGCAAAGCTTTTGTGTCGTTTGCGCTGAGATCTGAACGTCTCCATTGCGGGGGATGGTTTCGACTTAGCTGCAGCAGCAACAAGATTGTAACGACTGAAGCAGAGCTGTTGTAACAAGAGCAGCTGTAGCAGTTGAGATAGAAGTAGTAGCAGCAGCAGCGTTTGTTTGGCTCTTGTCAGCCCTGATATTGCTCGCTGTCTAAATCTCAAGACTTGGTTTTTCTGTATTCTTTAAAGCGGGAGACTCTTGCAATATCTGGAGCAGCGGTGGGATGCAAGAACAAACCCGTTATGAAATTCAAATGTAGAATTCTGGAGAGCAGCGATCGAGTGCTTGAGTGTTTTCGAGGCTGTGAATGTAAGTTTTTCAAGACGCGCAGCATTTCTATTTGCCATGACGGTTGGTTTTAAAGGACTGAAGAGAATAAGAATGCATCACCCAGCACAACAATGATTTAGGAGGAGACCAGGGCCAAAATTTTGAATAAAAATACAACTTTCGGAATTGGGTGACATAATTTAAAGCAAGAGAATGCAAACTATAATGGCAATTTGAAAATTTGACTTTCTGTATATTTTCCCAAAAATGAGAGTACAGACCACCCCGTTTAGTTCCCAACGCTTACCTGAAATAATTCATTCGATGTAAAATAATTTTCAATCTCGACTGCTTCACCGTGGAGCCGTTTAAAAGCGTAGAATTTTCTTGGAATACAATTTTGCTGAAGTTTAATTTATTGTTAACTCTTTTCCACAGTTTGGATGTCACGTTCAAGTCCCTGAACTTTACATTTGATAGTTGCTAGTTTCTTTTGACAATGGTCTTGAATTCCAAAGCCTACGGTTGATTATTGCACATATTGATGGGTCTATATATTGATTGATTTGTGCGCGTTTATCATTAAATCTTCTTAAAAAAGAACTCGCCCAAATTTGAAAATCATTTTACCATCCACACCTCACTTGCGCCATTCACTTCTGTATATTCGCTTAATGAAGTATTGAAAATTTCATGTTTGCATAAACATTCCATTATATACTGAGCTTTTTAAAAAAATAGAATTGCACGTGTATGTTCATTATAATATTCACTTTCGAATTTATGACATTTTTATTTCAAGGATAGGTGTCATTTTTGTTTTTCAACAAAAAATTAGATTGTCGCTAATGGGATCCCAAGCATTTTTGACCCTTCAATCGTTGTGAAAAGCTTTAAGAGGCCAAAATTTTTTAATGGATGAATTTTACGTCGTTTCCTCATTTTTTCTATAGATTTTGGTAAAAGCTGATGCCTCGTCAAAGCAGCTTGCTTTTTTCTTTAATTGACCTACTAATTTAATTAATTAGTTCTCGTTTTCAGGTGGTTGTCTCGTCATCACCGACGTAACAATATTTTTACGACGATTGAGGGTAGATCATGGAGATAGTTACGGATGACCTCAATGCAAAAGTTTGATAAAGTTTTTTCAAAGAGAAAGTTAACGATTGGAAAAGATCTGCTGTGAGCAATTCCTATACCTACAGAATCTTGTTTTATCGTCTCATACTTCTTCTGCTCTCAGGAAAATCACCTTTCTTTCGTCGAATGTTCATCAGAAACTTGAAAGCGAAGACAATCGCTCACAGTGAAAACATTTTTTATTATAATAGAGGCGCTTAATTATCATTTCTTCCCGATGCTAATTAAGTCTCTATTATAATAAAAAAATGCTTTCACTGTGTGCGGTTGTCTTCGCCTTCAAGTTTTTTCTGCGATCTTTTCTCAAACGCTATGAAAGACTTTCATTCACTCTTATATTTATTGGTGTTGGCCATCATGTCTAATAAGAATTCAATAATCCTCCTCTCAGCTCCAACACTCATGAGCTTGAGAAAGAGATGACTGGAATTGGTTTTAACTTTTGTTCCTCGGCAGCTGTAGCTGCCGAGGCCACGGTCGAAGAGTGCTCGTACTCTAGAACTTCAAAAACATTAATTCTCATAGTGTATGCCTAACTCATTTTTTTTATTCATTTTCTGGAATGGTGTACTGAACGCTAACGTTGCCATATCTTAGGAGTCCTGTGAATTTTACTATGCGATAGTTTATTTTCTTTCCTTTTTGTCCCGCGGTGATATTTTTGAAGCTGTTCGTTTTTCTACTCGATTACCCAAAGACCTCGCTCAAAACGTTTTCCTTTAGAGAGTTATTTCCCATAAACAAACTTGTTATTTTCACCCTTTCTCCTATGAGCTGCAAATCCTAGCTCCTTCCTAATAGAAGAGATTCCAGTGACCTGGTCGCTCGATGGAGACTTCACTTTGGCCGCAGTTGGAGTGAAGGGAGACCGCAAAATAAAGGCTGCCCTCATTGCAATATTTTAGTTTAGATAGAAAATATGTAATTCAGATGCCTTTCTTACACCTATATTTCGTACTCCGTTTTCTTGTATGTTTATAACTTTATTGGCTCTATTGAGCATACCTTTACAATTCAAGTAACACAGCACGCCGGCACAATGCAATTTTGACACCTAACGCCCATGGAGTTCCTGGTGAAAAGTTCATCAAGAGTTTGAAATTTACAAGCTTTGACTCGGACAAAATGACATAGGATAATATTAAAATTGAGAAGTCTTTTATCAGGAGACGTCAGAAGCAGTTGGGTAATCGAAATCGATCGCAGCGTAATTTCGTTTGTGCTAAAGGCAAACTAAGGTAAACTAAGAGGAACACCGAATAGCCTTCGCTGTGATCTCTCCAACATTGCCGGAGCAATCAAAATTTTGCTTTTCCTTCTACTGTCACCGAAATCCCCATTCCTAATTGAAGCTGTCCGCATCGTGTTCATGGATTTCGCCCTCGACTGTGCTACAATCCGTACTCAGGTCAGTTTTATTTCAGTCTTCCACGTTCTCTAATGTCTGTTTTTTCTTTTAGCTTCATCCGTATGGAAGAAAGATAGGCTACTTTGTCACTTTAACAGCTAGTCTCGACGCTAAATTTTCTGTACTAATATATCAAATTCCCCATGCAATTCCTTAACACTGCACCTAGATCTTCTAAGCAATCATCTGGTCACGCTTTTTTGCAAGTTATGCTAACTTTACTCAAACTAACAGATGAACACTGTTTTTTTTCAAAATGGCCTTTTAATTTAGTCTCGTACTTTATATCCTCTATTCTTTCTTTTTTACCTGTCATACTTCCCACATCCTCGAGTTTTCTACCGATGAGCGAATTGGTTTCCTAGAAATAATACTTTTTTCAATCCTCATTTTACGCCGAAGCTCTTCAGTACTTTCGTAATGACGAATCGAGATCCTTAATTGAGTCGTATTTATTGGATCGCTAAGCGTACTACACAACAACGTACTTTATGGTCCTCATAACTTTGTGAACGCCTCTATTTCACTTTTAAAATAGTTTTCGTGAAGGCCTTATGAAGGTATGTTTTACTAAAGCACAGATGTACAAATACAGCCTTATTATTATTGGGAAAGTGGAAAACCCTGAGCCCTTTTTTGGTCAAGCGTTTTGACGCCCCTCCGACGCAGAGCTCTCGCCTCGTTGCCCTGCAAGGTCTCTTTCCTCTTATGCTCATCTCTTTACACGCCCCGCATTCACAGTCATTGTGCTGAAGCTGTCGAATCCCTGCCTGCCATAAGAAGACAATTTACATTCACAGCTGAGAAGGAAGGTTGAGAGCAGCACCGCACCTTCGTGTTCTCACCAGACTTAAGGACTACAGGCACATGCAGGGCCCGCTGCTTTTCGCAAGAATTTAGCCGTGCTAAAACCGACAACGAAATGAAGAAAAAGGAGGCCTAGCAGGAATCATGATTTCTCCAAAAGTTTTAGGCGAGCCTCAGGTCTCTTTGGATGTTTGAATGACGCTAATAAAAAGTAGCTTTGCAGGTATCATGCAAAGTTCAGTTATTTTATGATGTCATACGATGACAAAGAAACATTTCCTTAAATTGATTGGGCTAAGTTTGGTCCTGGGCTAAGTTCGGGAATATCTAATGAACAAAGACACAGCAGAAAAAAAAGCTTAAGTCACGAAGGTGAAAACTCTTATTTAGCAAGATTGAGATTCATATTATTTCACCAATTTCCTGAATAAGTCTAAAAGGAAGGATAGGGGAAATTGATTCAAATTTCAAATTTTCAAATTTCATATCATGAGTCCAACCTCGCACATGAAGATCAGGAAAGAAGCCAGAATCTATTGCAATATTCCTACGACACAAAGTAGAAAATTAGACTGCCTGCTAGAAACAATGCGAACTGCAAAGCCAGTGTCGGAATCGGTGGATCTAGGAAAACTTTTAGAGCACCATGTCGCTGGCCAAAAAGACTTTGTACATAAAAATTTATCACAAAAATAGTCGTCTTAAGTCCTTGATTAATTGAGCGCAATAATCTAGCAAGGCTGACTTATATTGTGAAACTAAGGAGCAAAAATGAATAAAAAATTGTCTTCCCATTACCTTAGTGTTTGCAATAAATACCTTCTTTTTGCATCCACACAGTTCATGTTCGTCTGTATTGAAGTTTCTAGAAGGGTTCTTGGGAGTTGAGAGTCGAACGAGTACAAAATGAACAACTTTCAGCAGACATTCTCAGTTAATTTCTGAAAGCTGAGTTTTCCTGAAAAACTGGACTGTTTGCGTGAATAAATTTATTGACAGCTTGAATTGTACTCTGTAGTGAAATGTAGTTCATTTACATTCGACGAAATGGTCATTACTTCTATATCTTGCAAACATTTATCGGACATGTATTTACGCGTGGCAATGCAAAAAATCCAAAAGATGAAGCAAGCAGAAAATAAAATGAGAAAAATAGTCCTTGAGACACAATCCTCCTTCTTTTTTGCATTGGGGCAATTTCAAAGCCTGATTAAAAGGTACAAACATGATTTTTACATCAGTTCATGTAAATGAGGAAATTTTAAGTTTTTAGCCCCAATCTCTTGTGATGTTAAGGCAAGAACTATGCAATAATATCGCAAAGATCATAAAATTATGCGCAAAATCAAAATTTTTTTTAATCGATGCATTTTTGCTTATGAAGAAGCAGAGTTTCAGGAAGAAATTACTCTCCCTCTTAGAACATATTTGCAACGGAGAATAAAACGGGAGAATCAGTATCTGCTTCCGTCTACGTATTCATTGTTTATTGTGAGATCCGTACATTCTGAAATTGAAGCTAAGCAAAGGTAACTTCTTCCAGTACGCTTCGTCACTTCTAGATGAGTGACGGCACAAAGGCTTTACCGCTAGGTTAGTCGAGAGCCGAGTGGGAACACGACTTCTCGCTCAACATCTGATCGAACAGCGAAGTTCGAGCGATTGACACTTCTTTAGATTTTCTATTTACTCAGTGATTGCATAACAATAAATTTCCAATAAATACAACTGAATCATTATTGCAGCTGAAGAGGATTTATGCAATTGTGTTATTGTGTGTGTGTGTGGGTTCAAGATTACTCATTACTTTTTCGATCTGTTCAAATAAAGCAAGTGTATTTCTTAACTTATTCTTGTTAATTGAAGCGCAGTAAGGCTCATGTCGCTTTAGTGATATTCTTTAAAGATGGAAAAAAGTCACGACAGTATTAATAACACCAAGCATCACATTTGCTTTCCGTGCTTGTCGCTTACATTGTACGTTATGCTCCACTATCTCGGGCGAAACGCTCGTTTTCTAACTTCCCTGGCAGAATTTGAACTAATTCCTACTCTAGCATGCAACATTTCCTATCTGGAACGCTTCGCAAGCCGTCCACGTACAAGTTGTTATTAGATATTTCACGCGTGCTACATAATAATGACAAATAGGAGAGTGAAATGTGCGATTTGTGTCTTATATATGATTGCTCATATTAATGTTCAGATGTGAGTTTACCACTTAAATTCTACCATCTTTGTTGAAGTTGAAAAAACAATGATAAATAGCACAGAACGTCCACAATTGGCTCTAAGACCATCTGTGATATCATGAACAGATATCGTGAACTTTCGCTGGAGGAGTTCCTTCCGCAGGCTTTGAGTGGGAGGCGTTCCAGCGAACACGATCAGATTCAGATAAAATGTGAGAGAGACACTCCTGGCCAGCGGCCCCAATATCTCGGCAGCGTCATCTCTTGGTGGATGAAAGATTATGTTTGTCTATGCTAATGTGGTTATATTGACTCTTCCGAGGTCTAAGACGGCAAACTCCACCGGCTCCGATTGTGAGAGGCATATGAATTAAAGAAGTTTGGATGCGCTTCTGCGAGGTGACTGCCAAGGTTTGAGATCGTATTTTAGAGTAAGATACTTTTTGTGAAACGCTTTTCAAGGCTACGAAAATGACTGAAACGTTCATTCATTTTGTTTTGACAATAGGTTTGTATCCTGTACGAATGCAATGGGAAAAGAATATTTACTAATTAAACATAATGGTTTGGGTACATTTCTGAGTTCCATCAATATAGAATAACAATACTGCTTAAAATTACATCATGCTTGAATAAATTATCAATGTGAACAAGCACAGATTTACCCATACAAAATAGTCGAATGAAAACCTTATTCTTAAAGTTGAACTTCAGAGCGAACAAGCCGTTGATGTTAATTGATTACTCGTTTGATGGAACAGCCATTTGTACGAACTGTTCTGTAATAAAAGCGCCTTCGACGCTAATGCAGAGAAAAAAAAATAGTTATTAAAATTCCCCTCTCCTTACGGTCATTTATTCTGATATATTTTATACACTGTAGTCCAAGACTTCATACACGTCATATTAGACCAAGTCTTGAGCAGCAGTTGTGCGCTAATTAATTTCTATTCCTGCAAGAATAAACGCTGCACATCTGCCAAGCTTTCTTGGTTGTTTACGAATAAACTACAACTTACACTTTGTGAAAAATAAGCGGAACATGAGAATATGATCTTCGCTGAGTTTCAGGAAAATTAACTTTCCGCTATTCAATACACGCCCTTCCTTGTTAGTGAGACAGGCTTTGCTGAGAGGGCTGCTATGGAAATAAGGTGGAGCAGTAAGTGTGAACTGTGGGAATTAAGTGAAATTGGGGGAACTCTTTGGGAACTTAGCTGAGTAGAGTAAACTTTACAGAGAAGAATGAAATTGAGAATTCAGTATGAAATTTAAAATTTTGAGAACTTAGCTGAGTAGAGTAAACTTTACGGAGTAGAATGAAACTGTGAACTCAGTATAAAATTTTGAGAACTTAGCTGAGTAGAATAAACTTAACAGAGAAGAATGAAAGTGAGAACTCAGTATGAAATTTAAAATTTTGAGAACTTAGCTGAGTAGAGTAAACTTTAAGGAGTAGAATGAAACTGTGAACTCAATATGAAATTTGAAACCTTGTGAGCTTAGCTGAGTGGTGTGAGCTTTAAGAAGCAGGATGAAGTTGAGAACTCGGAATACAATGCGGAATTTTGGAAACTTAGCTGAGTGGTGTGAGATATAGAGAGCAGGATGGATCGTGCGCGTAAGTTCCAGGAACTAAGCTGTCCAGTGAAAATAAATAATGAATTTCGAAACGATTGTGAGTGGCAAGTGTGGACTTTGAAAACTAGCCCGAGTCCTGAGTGGGTCGGGGAGATAAATAAGTCGCACGAGACGATGCATTACTTGGAGATGAGCGATGCATGGCGCCGTCTAATGTGACACCCACAAATTTTTGCGGCCTAGACAATACTATGAGAGAGCGGGAGAGCACGAGAGAGAGAGAGAGAGAGAGAAGAGACGCAGAGAAAGGGAGGCAAAGAACGCGGCTGTGGTAGGGAGGGGCGGAAGTTGATGATTTAGTGAGTGGATTTGGGATTGTATGTAGGGAGAAAATATTGTCTCTAAGCGAGCGGTCACAGCAAAATGATATTTACGGAGCGTGGTTCCATAAATCTAACGACTGGATCGGAATGAGACGATCAATCAATTTGCTTGCCTTCTACATTAACGGTCTCAAATTTTTGAAACTACGTACAACTTACAGCGTAAATTTGTCCGTAGAATGTTTTTCTGCCATATCCTATTCATAGAGAATATGACAACGAAATTTCATGTAGTTTTTTCATTAGATAGGCAACTAATTCCAGACTACGAGGCGCTATCGGGCGCTTCAATGAGTAGTTGAAATGACGAAGGATTGAATGAGGTGATAATGCAAAGTAATTTTTTGCATTAAGTTTACGTCAATACAATCAACCTTCGAGTTTAATATGCAAGTTCTTTTTGTGATTTCTGGTTTCACTCTCTCCGTAATTTCAATTTTTTCGCAAGTCCTTGGAGATTTTTGGGCCTTCAGGCCCCGGCCACACTGGGGTGCCGCCGCTTGCAAGTCAATGCGTATATATATAACGATGATGAGGATCGGAAAAATGATCACTAATTTGAGTTGTTTAACTGCATCTTTCTATGTTCAAATCACAAGAAATATTACTGATGAGAAATTACTGGACTGTTGAATTTATTTCAAACGTTGCGTTTAAATTTCAGCACGAACCTTAAAGACTTGTCAGGTGAGATTATTTAACAGCCCATTACTGAAGAGTATTTGGATAGATTTTAACTGAAATACTGAACCGAATCGTTGACAAAATGTAAAAAGCATTTAATCTAATGTAGCGGTGGCCTACAACCGAGTATTTTCGACAACAGTTCTGCATACAAGGACTAACATTGGCAACGTGAAATGCCTGGCCATATGCACACTGGGCAAAACTGACCTCCTCTTCTGAAGAAGGGAATCGGAACGTTGAAAAGAACGTGTGCCAAGATGTAAATAAGCTCTCGAATTTTATTCCTTTGCATTCCACAGGTTTCCTGGCCATAGTTTTAGACCAAGAAGGCTGCAGCTGTTTTATTGGAACTGCCTGCCACGTGTGAAGCGCGGGGCTGAGCTGAGAGCTCCTGTAGTCAAAATGGAACTCGGGAAAGGTCGTTTCCAGTATAAAACGAAATAAAACAAAGAAATTTGTGTCTAAAGAGTGAATAATTTTATGCTCTTTTGTTCTTTTTACTACTTTTTTATTGCATCTCTCATTGTTCATCTTGGTTGACGTTTTCAATGATTATACGATATTCACGTTGGATGACTGTGTGCTTGACTAGCATGACTCAAATTTCTTTCGGTGTTAGTATTGTATCATTGTTACGTCCAAATTTACTTCACGACCTTTCCCAAAAATTTTCCACATTTGAAGGTAGAAAGCAGTCAAGATTGGTTACGGATTCAGCAATAGTAGAAAGCAACTACCCAGAGCACACGAGAGGGGAAAATAACATTTCTAGCTCCGCTAAAGGCACCAATCGCAGACACGCTTAAGTTATGCAAGTTACGCTATTTTCTGCCTACATTTGCTTCTGAACTTCATTAGTTCTCAGCGCACCCGCCACGCCCTTGTTGCTCCGGTCGTCTTATTGATGGACTCGTGGCAGGACGCGACGAGTGCGGAGCTTTTATGTTCGTGCCTCGTCTTAGCAGCCTCTCGGAGGGCTGGAAATAATTTTTTGAGCCTTCGATAAAATACAGGAAAATATAAAGACGAAGGACAGGTAGGATTTCTCTGGAGTAAAACGAACTCAAAACGTCGGATAGGCAGCACCGCCAGAATTGTAGTCGACTAGAGTGGTAAAACTTGAAGCTCAGCTGTCGATTCTGGCATTATTGTAGTTATCAAAATCTTGTCGAATAAACGATGTATTTATTTCTTAAAAAAAATTAAGTAATCTGTTCAACCACCAAAAATATAGTGGCTAAAATCCATTCCATTCTGAAAACTTTCGTTGAGGTATGACGCCTCCGATGTTTCCAATGTGAAATAGCTCCCACCTTCTCGTACGTCTAAAACAATAGCTGATTGTTTTAGAGATAATTTCTGAAGACTGATCATTCAGGAGATCACGATAAAAATACACGGTGCATAAGTTGCCCTGTTGTGTGGACATAGAGCTTGGTTCGGGTTATTCCAACATTGCAGATATTGGAATTACATTCAGGTGTCTAAGGCCCATTTAGGCACGATTTCTGCACCAGCCACATTGCAAGCGACCTTCCGATGCTGTCGTACAGAAAGGCCTTAGAAAAGCGTGCCCGTTATATCAGCGAGAGGGACTTTATTCCAGTGGCACAATTATTCCAGGACCAGAGGCCACCGAACGGCGGTGCTTCAAAAGTGTCCTACTTGGCCTCGCGGATCTGCGCCCGTAATCCGAGACACGTGGCAGTTTTCCCACACCCGGAATGGATGCAAGGATCTCGGCTTAAAACTGAGCAGCGTCTTCAAAGGAGGGCTGGGGGTCTTTGTCCCCCACGTCTGGTCATTGCTGCACGCCTAGAGTCCTTGAATAATTGTATATGGTTTCCAGTCTGTGCCTGCACTATTTTCTTATTTCCATGTTCAATGTATCTCGAATTTTTTTGAGTGAATTGTAACTTTCTCTGATTGTCAGCTGTCGGAGAATTTAGTATGATCATTTTGTGGCTACTTTCGCATTGAGTGGAGTGAGATACTGGAATAATATTGAGAAATATGGGAATGACATAAATGTAGTTGCAAACTCCGCATGTTGCTGTGGCCTGAAACGGTCGGAACCTGGTTACGACACTACAGCATTATTGTCTAGTTCTTACTAGCTTGTGGTACATTTGCATGAGTATTTGAGTATTTTCACTAATATTTTGCTCTTATTTCGTTGTTATTTCTGTACGCGCAGTTGCATGGCATAATATTGGGAATCGAAATGATTAAACTGAACGCATCACCAGCTTGCAAAACGTTCCAGACACATTTTCTAGTAATCCTAAAACGGTACAAAATTTGTGCATCTGATTGCACCTTGGCTCCATCATGATGCACTCAGCAACACACGTCCGCTCAACACGTCTAAGAGTAGAACAAAACTCAGCCCATGGCAGTATCTGACAATCTCTTCAATCGATTCCACACAGCAGTTGATTTATACAGCGAGCGACAACTAACACTCTTATTAAAAGGTGTCATTGAGCCAGCTAACGACGCGAAAAGTAGTTCAGCAAGCTCTTTTTTCGAGAATATGGAACCTCAAAGCGATAAGTCATTGGAACCATTAGAGAACTGAGTAGTTTTACGCACAAAGATTCACTGATAAGCTGGCGCTGAGTGCGAGAGCTATTTGGCGTTCCGAGACGCCGGGCTTGTTACTTTCTTTGTTCTCTTCCTCACCAGGGCTGAGCGACTCGTGCAAATTCCTCTGACTACCACGTTATTGCCGGCCAAATTAGCAAGTTTTCGATTGTATTCTGTATACTTGACCTTTGTATCGTTCAGGTTTCGTACATTTGGGACGTAAAAGATTCTACGAATTCGATGAAAGATAACATGCCTGTTCGAAATAGTTTTCTTTTGAATTTCATCGCCTGTATTTCAGTTCTGGTAATTTCGCTTGACTATCTAAACTATTGAGAGATTGTATGCACCGCAAGCGTAATTTCTGTTTTATTAATGAATGTTAGAACACCAAATTGAGATATTCAGAACGGATACGCTTGAAATCATTTGCCATAAATTCAGGATCACATGGAGTATTATGTACAGCATACGTTATGTACTTGTTATTTACTTTTCTTGAACAAATTTTTCCTTACAGAAACATCTTTATTTGTCATAGCGAAAAAGGTGAGAGAACTTTGTTCTGGAAAGTGCAATCTTCTTTCCTCAACTGAATGTTTTACAAGCTCGGGCAATTTCTTGGAATACTGCCACTTGTCCCATACAGGAGGCTTCAACTGATGTGTACTGACACAGGACTTGGCTTGGAAGAAATTTTTGCAAGCTGTTCATTATGTTCAACGGACAACTGTATTCAGAGTTTTTGCTAAACTTGGCAGCATCAGAGTTAGTTAAAATTGTTTGACCTATTGTCTACAGTTGGATTCACAAAAGGTAAACCATGTTCCAGCTCATCGAAAAACATCCGAAATGAAAATATCTCAAATTTTGTACGGACAAGCATTGATCAAACTTGTTTAACATGCCAGACTAGAATGATCAAGCATAAATTTTGAGCAAAATGAAACGTCATCGTGACTTTCGCCAATGGATATATTAACAACGGGATTAGCTAGTAGTGTTCTAACAAACGCATCACCTCACCTTGAAATAAACCCATATATAATATTTCGTCAGTGCGAAATACGCTTCACTTCACCTGGAAATAAAACCATATAATATGTTCCGTCGGTGCAAAAGACGCAGCATTCTACATTGGCACAAACCCGTATAAGAACCGTCGGTGCAAAAGATGCATCATTCTACCTGGGCACAAACCCGTATAAGATCCGTCGGTGCAAAAGACACATCATTCTACCTTGACACAAACCCGTATAAGATCCGTCGGTGCAAAAGACATCCAAGTGGAGAAATGGATGAGAGAAGAACTTAAGGTATATTAAACCAAGTCGTTTTCCAAATTTCTTACGCAGTGTTGAAACTGGAAATTTCTGTGAATTTTTCAAATTGTGAAGGAATTAGAGAACCAAGCGACTAACGAACTATCTAACGTATAATCAATTATACAAGATACCCAAGCGGCTGAGGTTCAAGGCTTTGCATTTGTGGGGATCGGGAGTATACAGACGAGTAGGTCCCTGGTGTTCATAAAATTTCATTATAGTTTTAAAATTTCATCACAATGACAATACACATTAATGCAATTTATTATATTGTTTACAAAAGCTGCTAAAGTATTTAGTCCCGTTTGAAACACATGGAACATGTCCACTTAACATATCTTATTGACTGCTTCTGCAATTAAATTTTAAAGCTGCAAACAGACTTAACGAACACCATGTACATATATTCCCATTGCATACCTGTGGTGGTCTGCTTACATTTCACGGAGACTTACAGTAGCTGTGGTCTGCGCAGGCGTGCGTGTCTTATGGATTTTTTTTACTATGGACTTGCAGGAAATAAAACGTACGAGTGGATCCATCTGTTCGCCCTGATCGTGAAATAATATTTACGACTTTCGATGAAGCTACATCTTAGTTTAGTTGCCTAAATCTCCTCGAGCTAACAAAACCTCGATTTTTCTTTAGTTAACTTACTTCTTCAGAATGCTTATTTGAACCATTTCGCCCTCCCCCTGTTTCAAAAATTATATCCATTTAACCTTCTAACCTATAATCCCCCTTGACGACTCTCTCACAATGCTCGTTACCTGTTATGCCTTAAAATCGAACATTTCACGAAATGAGGCATTCAAAGCACTCTATCGCTCATTTTCGACAACGCAGAGTTGCCTTTTTACCGCTTTTTACTAAAAAGTTTGTACATCATCGGCAATAGCTCAACCACTCAGTTTCACTTGAACTGCGTGTTCTCGGTCGCGGGTGTTTACTCATCAGCGCACATGAACTTCTCGATTGCGCGCGTGGTGCTTGACGGTTATCGTACACAACTGGGAAAATCTCCTCGTCTGAATATTGGCTAGAATATCACTCACGAATGTGCAGAATAGTCCCATGCTGAATATTTGCGTGAACGTAAAATCCTCTCTTCCAAATGGTGGGATAATGAGAGGTTAAAATCTACTCATTTAAACGCTTCTTGTGCCTTTACCTCTCTTTCTTTTTAGTGACCCATTTTTTTACTCGCAACCTGAAAGTAGCTATGTGTAAACATTCAATCTTTTAATCCCTTGATTAATTTATGTATTCATTTGTAAATATATTTCGTACTATTGCTGCATTCTTCCTTACCGATATTGACTATAAATTTTCAGGTAATACCCAAGTTTTCAAAAAAATGTGTTTCACTCAGCTGTCATTGCACTTACCTTCTTCATATGATCAAACTTCAAAATTACAGTTCCAGCTAATACAACGTATTCAGATTCTTTATACTTAGGAGTTTAGTTAAACTCAAAACCCTTAACAAAAACGCTGGTATTAACATCAGTCCAAAGATGACAACCCGCCAGTAAACAAGATATGGTGACGTCACTCGATCCTGTCTCTGCCACCACCAGTCTCAAGGACAAACCAACCATGGTAGGTGTCTTTATGAAGACACCTGCTGTGCAGTTTAAATGAAACCGTTAATTATCTAAGAAGTGATCTCTTCTCTACATAGAGTAACAGTGCAACGTACAGCAATATTTAGAAAGCAAATAAACAACAATGGCAACTTTTTCAATTTATCATCAAGTTTTGCGTTACAAAATTAGTTTAGCTACAAAATTATACATCCGTGTGCTTTTACTCATATATAAATAAGCAAATTTTCTCGAAATTCTTGTGGTTATTCTTTCTGAATTGATATTCCAACACTAAAATATTTTATTCCTGTTTACGTAGAATAAGCCATATATATACTGACGTCTTGTTCATTGTGTTGATGTGAATGACTTTGTTGATCTTGTTCATACTTAGGCTGGCAAAATTCCAACACATGTTACGAAAACTGTTTTCTACTGACATAAAGGGAAATTAATACGTCAAAAGTGACGACTAGTTCACGGCATTGCAGATGACTGGACAAATGGTCGAAACGCACGTTAAAAAGCCATACCAATGACATGAAAGATGATAAAGGAAAATGTTATGATTATTTATAAACTGTGCTGGATGAACCATACGAACGTGGAGAGTATACTCGTATACCTGCATTACACGATGGGTTGGAGAAAGGCAAGCAAGGTATACCAGCTCGCTTGCCTTTAGTTAGTTAACAAAACGTTGGACGGAAAATTAGTTGAAGAAGCTGGCAGCGACAAATGTTGGTTAATAAAATGAGGGGGTTAGGCAGGGGGCACTGCAGCAGTTCCGGATCTTCCACAAGATGATCTGCGGATTTGTCCCACAGCCTCACAAGCCTGGGATCATTTCGGGCTAGAGATCTACAACTCAGGGGATTTGCTTGTGGGGAATGAGAGGGATTTTTGAGGGACTGAGATGGGATTTAGGAGCGAGGAACGGTTTTTCTGGCAGGAGAGTGCAGCCTCACAACCCGAGCTGCTTAGGCAAGCCGCTGTGTTGTGCAGGGCAGGTGGGGGGCGGGCGCCACACCGGGCAGATACAAAAGCCAGTCTACGCAGACTGGAGGAACGCGGCTGGGCCTTCTTGGGGAGTCCGCGTGGGGAAAGGGGGGGGAGATGTGGGGAAGACAGGTGTTTGGAGATGTGAAGTAATTAGCGGCCTTCGTTGTGCACGTCAAGGTCGAGATGTGAGGTAGTCAGTGACAGCGTACGCTTTTTAGTACGAAGTCGGAAAGCTTGGAGGCTATGCTGGGTCTGAGAGACACCTGATAGGAAGCATTAGTCCTTAAGTAATCGTGGTAGAACTTTCATTTGAGAAGCTCTAATAGTGGAAAATGCAGGTGGGGCTCTGAATAAGTTATTAAAAAAATATAGAGAAGGAAAAATAACTTTTTCTATCAGGCCATTAGGAGGTACACATATCTTGCTTTCATCCCGCGATACTGGAGTGTTAGAGTCTCAAGTTTTACCCTTACCTTGAACTACGACTAAGAAGTAAGCACGCTGTCACTTGCTCGACAAATAATTTTAAAATTACTCCTGCTCCGTATCCCGAGTACATCAAAATGAAATTAGTATTAGGATATTAATTATTAGCTTTGTTTTTAATTTTAATTATAATGTTGACATAAAATTAAATGTCCTTGACAGCCTGTGAATTATATTGAATGTACAAGCGCTCGAAAATACCAAATTGGGAAATACATTTCTCCAAAATGAGTTTTTTGTCTTCAAATTGTCACCAGTCGCAGCGATCACCAGCAGGATTTCATTGTTTTGTTTCCACTGAGACACAACTCCACGGTCCCATGGTGACAATTTCATTGTTCATGTCCTATCGCGCGAGCTGTTTTTTGTGCGCATTCAGTGCTGGAATTAACTCGTTGATCCGCTGAACTTTCACGCGACTTAGTGGAAGACTTTGTGAGGAGCTGAACTTCTCTAGCTCCTGAGAGGCGAGTGGAGGTCGAGCCTGTCTGGTGGGTGCGGTACACAACTTCCAACGATGAAGCCCTCTACGACATAACCCCCTACGACTGTGACCCCTATGACAGAACTACCTCCGACAGAACCCACTACCACAGAACACCCTACGACAGAGTTCCCTACGATAGAATTCTTCAATATTCATTCAGGAAACAGGGCAAAACCGTTTCATCTAATTAGGGTGTAAAAATATTGAAAGCAATTTATTTTTCTTTCGTAAATTTGGAATTCATATTTGGTTGCACACTCATATTTCAAGTCATTCAAAATGAGATCACTGAGTGAATCGTAAAATTTCAAATTATGTTCCCTGATAACAATTATTCTGTTTCAACTTCGCTACTAACTAGAAGCAAAAAGTATCACATATAAACTCAGTACAATATAATATCAAAGCCATTTAAATATTTTGGACATGATTCACATTAATTCAACATAGAGGAACGTTTTGATGATAGCATACTGTACGATTATTAATTAGTTTAACGCTCCCTCTTGCTATATATCAGAGCTTGCGTTTCAGGGGACTTGGCGTGTGTGTGCAAAGGGGATGTTTTCTTCCTATGACGATTTTTTGAAAGGGGTCGTGTCCGGTCTGGCGAGCGCGTAGTGCCGGTTCTAATCAGCTCAATTCATAAGTAGCCAATTCGCGTCGCTAAACTTGTTCCCCTGGCTGCTGTCACTGTTGAAAATGGGGTTTTGTTCTGAATGTAGAGTAATCGAATACTTTTAATTTCTTACAGCCGAAACGGATGATATTTCCTCTAATAGGTTACCCTCCGTTCAGAAAAAAGTCACGCAAGAAATTTGATGGATTCATTAGGGGTCCGTCATGCGTACTCACGCTGTGGGGGGAATCTAGAACTCATTCCTTTGCAACAATTTCTAAATATGTAAAAAAGAACAACTTTGAGGTAATTCTGACAGGTGGACCATGCTATTTTAAGGAACCGTATCAGGTATGCTACAAGTTAATTTTGTTAACTTTGGGTTAATTTCGAAAAGACAGCTGGAATAGTCAGCACCTCGTAGCCTGGTCAGTTCAACACGCGCTGACCGCTCTGCTCCTCAGCCAACGGGAAAAAACGAGCGAATTTTATTAATCTCCTCAGCTATTCTGATTTCTTCTTGCCACCAGTCATGAAGTGAGTGCACCTCCATTCTCCGCAGTGCTAAGCTTTTCTGAACAAATATGAAGCTTTTCCCTGGAAGCTTGAAGCGCTTTTTAGAGATAAATTCAAATTGAACAATTGGCTGCCTCCATGCAAATGTTTCTTGAGTGTATAGTCTACTACACGCAGCACACTGTCTACTACACGCAGCACACTGTCTACTACATGCAGCACACTGTCTACTACACGCAGCACACTGTCTACTACACGCATCACACTGTCTACTACATGCAGCACACTGTCTACTACACGCAGTGTACGGTCTACTACATGCAGCATACTGTCTACTTCATGAAGCACACTGTCTACTACATGCAGCATACTGTATACCACATACAGCATACTGTATACTACATGCAGCATACTGTCAACTACATGCAGCATACTGTATACTACATGCAGCATACTGTTTACTACATGCAGCATACTGTTTACTACATGCAGCATACGGTCTACTAGATGCAGCACATTGTCTACTACATGCTGCATACTACTGTCTACTATCACTGTTATTGTTGTCTGGATTTCTACAGTCTTATGATGACCGTTCTGAAAGTATATCTGAAAGTTTTCTCAAGTTTCTATTGCTACGATGTCGCCTCAGGGGTCATAGGATAGACGATAGGCTTAAGTTAGTTAAGTTTGTTTATCGTACGGCATGATGACTAGCGACCCCAGGGGGCAATGTTAAATTATATGTTATAAATACATTTACACCTAGAATTATCCATGCTCTTGTATAATTATTGTATAGTAGCTGCTATTACTACTTTGAATGAGAATTTGTTTGATTTTTATGCGCATTCCAAATTTTTCTGTTTATAAACTTCTTGTCCAATTTAAATTGCAGCTGTACGTTACATTTGAAAAGAAAGCTGACGCGAGCAGTTCTGGTTTCATCGGCTCCGATGTGGCCTTTATCAAAATTGCGAGTGTGCCTCCCAGGTTCCTGGACCGTAATTTCAAAATTCGGATAAAGTCTCAACAAAATTCATTGAGTAACGGCATGCGAATCATTAATGTTATAAATAAGAGTTATTTTCTTTTGTAGTGATTTCCTTAAAAGGGGTTACAATGTCCCTTGAATAATTTTTCCATGGGGAAATTACGCACAAATGAAGATGACTATTGTTAGCATTCTATCGCGTAGAGCAAACTACTATAGATCAGGGAATCATTGCATGACTGTGCTTGATTTTAGCTCTACTTCCAGTACCATCAGATTTTAATTTGCAAGTTTTCAGATTCTCGGCGTAGACCAGACGGTCATAAATTCGAACGGTCGGAAGTCGCATAGATCGCGAGTTGACGACTACCTCTATAGAACATAGAATAATAACAGTGTTTGATTTCATGCAGGATTTTATGCACGTGGTATTTCTTTTTTAGGGTAATGCAAAACTCGAGAAGGTAGTTTCGAAACATGTATTTCAACACTTTGTTTCGCAGCTCGTTTTATCAAATCAACAGAATTCGTTTGGGTTTCACATCGCCTCACGATCAAGAATAGCGTTGCGCAGGGTAGTCTTTCGAGTCTAAAGAAGATACTGAGGAAAGTAGCCACCAAGTTTAGAGCTCTCGGTCATTAGAGCTCTTGGTCAGCAGCTCACAACGGCTGGGATGCGACGACCTCAATGGAGGTCTTCTCCTTCCAAGTCAGTCAGCAAAATAGAAGCTTTTGTTGTTATTTATGCCAAAGTCCATAAGTCATTACACGATTTGAACAATTTCGCAGCAGACGAGCTAACATCGGATTGTCATCACGGCATCAACATGGACCTCTCAGACAATAGTGCCAGAAAATCATTCAAGTTTGACGCCAACGAATTATAGCCTACTATGCACAAACATCCCGGAAGAGTTTATGCGTTTCATTAATGACACGCCGACCACACAGCACGTATACCAACTGCCAATAGTCTTCAATTTATAACTATATGAATTCACAGCCATGCACTGCAAATATTCGTTTTAATTGTTTATATGTTATGGCGATTGGATATTTCAACCTCTGAGTAATAGGCGAGTCGTGAAACAGCTCTAAGAAAAATCAACCGAACATTAACATGCCCGAATTTAGAGCACCAAGAAAGGGTATCTCTTGGTCGAAGAAAGTATTCACAACATATTAAATGCTGAACAATTCTTTTCTAAATTATCGCCTAATGCACTGGATGAAATTTGTCAATCAACATCTTACGCACAATTGAATCACACTCTAAGTACATGTTCGGAGTGTCCTTCAATCGTGAATTTCCCAAAACTTTTCCGCGAAGAACGAAAATTTCGGAGCGCACAACACGCGCTCAGCTGAGCTGCCTCCCACAAGCGGTCTGTCGGCTGGAAGAAGATTAATTTCCTGGCTGCGCTAGCGAGTCTACATAGCTACGTGGCACTAGAGATACATTGATTACGCTAGCTCTATGTACATATCTACACATGACGGACCTAGCCAGTGTGGGACCAAGAAAGTTTAGACGGACGAAGGCTTAAACTTCAACTTGATTTTCCATCATTTTCATTTATTATTAGCTCGCCAATGAACATTTCAGGGAGCTACGGCTGTCTATTTTTGGTTTTAGGCGGCGAAGGAAACCGGTAATTGCTAAGAATGCCTGGGAGTCACTTTCAACCCATTTTTCATGAGAGTTTTGAAATGTGTAGTAAAGTATTTCTCAAGTGCATTTATAATTAAGTGTAAGGTAAATTCTGAGCTAAGCTGGAGCAACTTTCTGATTAACAATAACAAGTACTATAAAAGTCTCACACGTGCAAAATAGGATTTGTAAAAATGAATCCAAAGGTTTGAACATGGGAGAAGCGATTTGAGCATATAGTAAATTCTGAGAACACATCCTCCAAAATCTATGTAATGCATTCTCCACTGAGCAAACACAATTTCACGCACATCTAATTTGGTGAGTGGATGACATGCACGATGCAAACATCAAACATCTAGAAAAACGAATATTTTAGCGTCAGAGTGGACAGCATGGCACTCTCTAAAAAAACAAGTGCAAATTTTTTCAGTATTTTGTGTTCTTTTTATGCCCCCCATTTCGGTGGGCAATAACAAATGACATGAAAGTTACGCAATTTTTTCACATCAATTTAGTTGTAAGCTAAGAGACATTTCGTAAAATGCAAAAAAGCCAACCAAATAAACAAACTCCAATTCTCGTTTTCCAAGTCAGGCTTTTGAGGCAGGGTCGTGACGTCATCGTCTCCGGCCTCCAGCCCGTCTCAAAACGTAACGTGTCTGGGGGGAAAAATCCATTTACGCGTGAGTGCGGATGAAGAGACACACTAAAAATCTCAGCAGCTAGTTACTCATACATATAGTTATGAACGAATGAAAAGAAGCTCAAGGTAAACGTGATACTTCAATGGCGCTATTGAATCTCACAACGAACGCGAAAGCTCTCTTGTAATCTCCGCCGAGTAATGATGACGAAATGAAATCAGTATTGAAGTAAAGTAAATTATGAGCTTAACTGAAAATATTTGCAAATCGTTCATAAGCTACGCTAGCGAATTTGGCTTCTTCTTGCACTTTAGGCATGGCTACTGAAAAACTATTACTACGTTTCCAATATCAACTTCAGTGTGCTACTGATGAGCTCAATTACAGGCACTTGAAAATAATATTAGACAAAAACTGAGCCTCTTAAATTCTGAACTTCGTTGAGCAGCAATGACCTACCGATTTTCTCTATTCGACAATCTAGCATTTTAGTTTACCCTCTTTATTAATTCCACAACTTAATCTCTTCTTCGTCTTTGATACTGTTCAGGGTGAACTTTCGCCTATTGGTTAAGACCGTCTAGGCATCATCGTGCAGTGATGCACGCCCAGTATAATTCATAACAAAACCTCACCTAACAGCTAAAAGGGGTCTAGGCATCGTTGAGGGGGGACTGGACGCCGGTCTTGCCGACCCAGGGGTAGGCTTCAGGGCACTTCTGGCAGGTACGCATGTAGCGCACGCCGCCCTTGTGCCACACGTTGCAGACGCGGTGGCTCTTGCAGCGGGGTGGCCTCTCCTGCACATGGGACACCGACTTCAAGAGGGAGCACGTGAGGGACGTGGAAAGCAAACGTAACTCAGGGAAACATGAACAGTTGTGTGTGTGTGGCGTGCCGAAAAACAGTCTGTGATGAAAGTTACAAGTGTAGCAAGAGAACGACTTGTTAAATTGTGTAAGTGAAGCATGAAATTATTTTTTTGTGTGACGTGCTGAAAGGGATCACGCCTTGAAATAATCAATTAGAAATCGAATGTAAAGCATGAAACGTCCATGCATGTGAACAACTTAGAAGATGGAAGGCGCTTTGGCTCGACAAACACTGGCCAAGTAAACGACCATCAATGGCGCTTGTTGCGACGTGCGATTTGTGTAGCGGAAAGAATCATTCAGTCGGGCTAGACGTTGAGTACTGCAAACTTTCATGGTTTTAAACTTCACGTACGAACACACAGCTCATAATTTGTGCACATACGACGTTGTAAATTGACATGTGTAGTGAGCTTGAAAAGTGAATCCTGTATGCAACGACAATTCATGTTATCAGCTATTGACACATTTATTCATAATGTATGAAATCACCGACGCAATCCTGTCAATGACTCGTAGGGAATTAGTGAAACAATAATTTATGAACAAGAATGCCTGAACACCCATTTTGTAACATCACTGGTCTAAATATTCACTGGACAGCAGCACTGGACATAACTCTCACTCGATAGCAGCACAGGACACGACACTCACTCGATAGCAGCACTGGACACAACACTCACTGGATAATTGCACTGGAAGGGATAGTTGGACTGGACACAACACTCACTGGATTGTTGAACTGGACACGGCACTCACTGGATAGTTGCACTGGAAGGGATAGTTAATCTATACACAACACTCACTGGATAGTTGCACTGGAAGGGCTTGAAGCTCTTGGCCTGGGAGATGGGGACGGGGTCGCGCATCCACTGCAGCGCCTGCCAGTTCGTCACCAGCCACACGTCCTGCATGCCGGAGATCGTGTCCAGGAACGCAATGAAGCCTTCTTTGTGGTGGGGAGTGGTGAACCAGGCCGCGTGGTAGAACAGGCCCATGGGCGCTCTGGATATCGTACGAGTTAAAATTGGGTCGTCAGGGCAGAAAAAGAAAGCACAGCTGCAGCAAAACTTACATTTCATTCAAGTTTCAAGGAGTATCGGATCCAGAACATGGTTTGAGAGATAAAACACTGTAATAATAAAGAAAAACTTCTTTGCATTTGAGTTAAAGTGTGCCGAGGAGAATTTCGAAAGCATGATTTCTAGGGGTGGTCGGTGAAAATACATTACTTTATCTGTGAAGGAGGTAGTGCCTAAGAACTCAGAAGTCTCAGCAGGAAATATATTAAAGCCTCCCTGCTCTGTTACCAAAAAAAAGTTATATCGGTGCCAGCGCAGCGCACAATCGATAATTATGCGACATATGTGCTCCTGAGCCACGAGCAGAAATTTCGAATACTTCGAAATGAACATTTTGAGCACAAATCAAATCTTGTCTACTCTAAGTACCACATATCTCGAAGACTATCTGTACATAAGCGAGTTCTGTTGCACTCGATCGCTGCTGTATGAGGCACATGCGCGTCCACTGATATATTGCTACTTTAGGCTCAACTGCAATTTATCTATACTTAATTGCTATCATCAACTCATGCCTCCAACGCTTATGTGCATCTTCGTCGATTCTGGACAGGCTACAAGTGCTTCCACCTCGTAGATCTACTACGATAAGAAAGACTGCCCACTTAAAGGCTTATTTATCAAAACAACTATGATGGCGTGGAACAATGAAACTAACTTTCACGTTGGCCGCGAATGAGTTAAGGAGGTCAAGTTAATTTCAAGTGTGCCTTTCATGACTGAGAGACTTGCCTGTTGGTGGTGTAGTGCCTCTCGAAGTTCTTAATGAGCATCTTGTAGACGCCCTCTGCGTCTGGGGGGGTGGTGCAGGCGTCGCCCATGGAGCAGCGGCCGCCGTTCAGGTCCTGCCACATGACCATCGGCACCTCCCACAGACCTGAGAGCATGGGCGCAGCCTTACTTTAGCATACATTTTATTATCAGTAAACTTAACTTATGGTTACTTTAGTTTACCGAGAGAGTGATGTTCAATCAGTGTGGTTTGTTACTTGCTGAGCTTTATTTCAGTTTAGCCTAAGCCTTGTTCCACCTTCCGGACGCCAGTCCCTGCAGCCTGGGAGAGTTCAAACTAACCTGGCCTTATTGCTTATTGTATATCCTATACTCTTTGAGGGAATAGGACATTCCATGTTCAGGTTCTTTTATGACTACTCTAGTTTGTATTTTGATAAGTTGGATTGTGATTAGTTTATCATGTAACTAGTTTTGGGAATAATTGACTTAGCACACAATTAGATTAGCTCATTAACTGTTTTCGTACTCACTACTACTTCCGCCACATCTTATAGAGTTGAATTATTTCAGGTATAGTAAAGTATTTTAAAGATCTTGCAGTATGAGTCGGCTGAAGGCGGCTGATCACGATCTAGTTACAGTAGATGCAAAAGGCAAAAGTAGAACAAGTAGATACTTAAGCGCAGCTAACAGCAAGTAGGTGCCACACTCGAAGGAGAATGTGAGTACGAGGAACTCAAGTGAAAACAAAGTCCCAACGAAGAGATCGAAAACAAAAGCTTTCATACCGTTTCTTCAGAATACATCAACTTCTAACTGCAAACAGCTTTCAAGAAAAAACATAATTGAAAATATTTACACATCACTTCTTCTGTATGACTTGGTCTAAACATTAAATAAGATGTACCTACAACAAATAACAATTATACAGATTCTCAATTGCTTCTGAAAGAATAAACTTTAGTTCAATAGAATTCAATTTTTGTGGTAATTGCCAAGTAAAACCAACTGACGTTCTACCATAACAGACTTCCAGGAACAATTAAGGTGCATATCATTTGGATGAACAGGTAACCCAGAGCAATCGTCGCACTTCAGGCATCAGACAAACTAGATAGTTCACAACTACACAGGGCAAGCTAAACGGCTCACCTGGGAAGTCAAGGAGAAACTAGATAGCACACCTACAACGTCAAGAACAAACTAGGCAGCTCACCTGGGAAGTCTAGGGCAAACTATAGCTCACCTGAGAAGCCTAGGACAAACTAGGTAGTTCAACTGGGAAGCCTAGAAAAACTAGGCAGCTCACCTTGGAAGTTTAGAACAAACTAGTCCGCTCACCTAGGAAGTCAAGGAGGAACTGGGCAGCTCACCTAGGAAGTTCAGAACAAACTAGCCTGCTCACCTAGGAAGTCAAGGAGGAACTGGGCAGCTCACCTAGGAAGTTTAGAACAAACTAGCCTGCTCACCTAGGAAGTCAAGGATGAACTGGGCAGCTCACCTAGGAAGTTTAGAACAAACTAGCCTGCTCACTTAAGAAGTCAAGGACGAACTGGGCAGCTCACCTAGTAAGTTTAGAACAAACTAGGCAGCTCACCTAGGAAGACAAGGACGAACTGGGCAGCTCACCTGGGAAGGAGTTGGTGGGGCAGGGAGGAATCATGCAGTCGTGGAAGAGCTTGTAGTCGAGCGTGTAGGGGTAGCTGGGGGGACGGTTCTCGTACACGGGCATCGAGGAGTCGTACGTGAAGTTTTGCTCGTACAACATTTCGAACATCTTGTTGCCGCCCACCTGTAAAGACGAGAAGTGTTGAGTAGAAGTCTGCGAATGTTCTATCTTTTTTCTAATTAGGATCAATTTGATTAAAATGGTAACCATCATGAAACTCGCACTCGCCAATTTTTTGAAATAAAATGATTCTTAAGAGCATCCGGCGATAGTCAACAGTAAATAAAAAATCAAGGCTTTAATATTTCATTGAATACTGTTTAATTGTACGTATAAAATAAAAACGAGTTAAGAAGTTAACAGCTAATTAACAATTGTTTCTGATTAGTTAACTTACAGCGAGGAAAGGAGCTCTCATGCCCCTGACATCCTCCATTCGTACTCCCCCGTACGCGGCCATGATCTCCCGCTGGCCTGCGATCTCCTTCGCCCACTTCAGTTTCGAGAACTGCTCTCCGAAGCTGTGACTGCACACGGACCATCCAATGTCACGAGAACAGACTGGTGATGGGGCTTGCCTTGACTCGGCAGCGTATGGGGGTGTGCTACGTTTCTAACTAAGATTAATTCATTTTTCAGGATCATTTCAGGAATAGCAAAAGTTATTAAGCCAAAAAACTTGCAGTAGAATAAGTTAACAAACAGCTATTGAGCATTTGGGCTATCAACACAACTCGATAATAGTATTAAGAGAGATGTCTTAAGAAATTGAGAAGACTTGCAGTGTGCAAAAGTTTTATTAACAGTTGATAAAGATCAGGGTGGCCAACGCAAGTCCATATGCTCTGACATAAAAAATACTGGTGACTATTCAAATCCAATCAGAAGGAGGCTGAGAAAACTGTGCATCTCAAATGTAAATTGGATCATGAAATTAATCTTTTGACGGGTATCTACGACACATAATTAAATTATTTCTCGCTTGTATGACCTAAAGATTTGTTTTTCTTAGCAACATTCAAATAATTATGAATTTTTGATAAAATGACAGAACAAACAATGATATGTTTTTGAAATTTAGTTAATGGCAACTGTAAATTCATACAAACTACGTAATTGCAAGCAAAACATTATTGCATTAAACATTGGAAACCAGATACAGCATTTAGTAATAAACCAAAGTGCATGTCACCGATTTTGAACACGAGAAACCTCAAACTTATGAAATAGGAATCAGATTCGTAAAAATATTTCTAAATTTATCCTGAGAGTTGATTTATTCATCTATATAATATTTATAGTCTGATCATGTTCCCCGTTATGTTGTAATTCGTAAATTTTCACACTCCTCAGTAATAATGTAGGGCAGAAATTAAAAACTAATATATCAATAACTAAATAAGGGCTTCCTATTGTATCATGGTTATGGTTCATTGGGACTAAATTGAATGAACTAATGTCCTTAACTTTGGAAATTTGTTAGGAAATCAAGAAGAATCTTTAGGTGCTCAAACGGGACTTCAAAATAGTGACCCGACGAGTTACGGGTGGTCTGATGAAATTATTAAATTGAGATCAAGGTACTCTGTTTTGGTGCTTCAGCAAAGGATTATTTATGTTTTACATATAAAAAGATTTCATGACCAAAGATATAATTACTTCAGCCTGCGTTGGTGCATAACATTGCATAAACAAAAGAATACATTTTATCTGAAAGTACTGCAGATACGAACTAATTAACCCGTTTTTATGGAGAACAATCGATTACAGTACTGATCAGAGGTGTAAGTATTTCGTATAAATGGTTACATAAATTTTCCAAAATCATGCCTCGACATTGTGATGTGGACAAAACAGGAGTTTCTGGAAATTCACATATTGGATATCTCTTTCGAGGTGGACCAAGTCCCCAAAATTCTCAGAAGTATAAACTCTCGCCAAGCACCACCCTGGGGGCTTACATGTTTCATCCCCAAAGCTAAAATTTCTCTTCGTTGAAGAGCACGCTATTCTTGAGCAAGGTTGCTGACAGATGCTAGGAGAAGATGAACCAACGTAGGTCAAAGGCTGAACCGCCACAGACCAGCTCTTCGAGCGTTAGAATTCAGCAGACCCACACCGCCAGATGACGGCTATCAGTGAACAACGGTATGTTCCGAGAAACTCGTAGCTATAAATCAGGAAGAACGTAATAGCTTCGATGGCGTTCAAAATAATTACTCGTGGTTTTAGGCTGCCAAAAAAAGGTCAGGTTCAAATTTCATCATCAAGTGATCTACACACTCCATAGTCGATCACTAGGAAATCGGGCTAGGATTCCGTGAAAAATTTCAGTCGGCGAGCTTCCTTCTTTGAAAAAATTTTTTGTATTTGTCTTTTATGGGAGCGTTGACACAAAAATATAAGGTCGTGGTTATGATGCTTCTCGTTCAATGAATATAATAGAACTGATGTAATAAAATAAAATTAACAATTCCAGTTTTGTGAGACGAAAATAATTTACCATAGAGGAAAATTCTGGGAGTCATTATTTAAATGAAAAACAGAAATAGTTGTGTTGTTTTCCTTACAAAATATTCAGTAATTTTTAAGCAAATGCGTTAAAATTTGTTCCAGACCAGAAGGATAAACGGGTTTCTGAGACATTCAGGTAAAAGGAGTATAATTCTCGAAATTTTCGGAACTCTCATATTTTTTGAACGATATTTAATATCGCATTCAAGTAGATACTTGACCAGCGTTTATGGCGCATCTGCGAGACATTATTTTTATAAGTATTTTAAATCACATATCAGACTTAGTAGCCGTTGTGAAGTAATCAAGACATTCTTATATGGGAATTTCATTGAGAAGTTTGAGGTCCCTCGAGGCGGTGAATGAAGCCCAGGACCCAGCCCAGAGGTGGGCAGGAGATCAAACGAGAAGCAAGGCACAGCACAGCGACTCACGTGATGGAGTGTGACGCGATCTCGTGGCCATCAGCATAAAGATTTTGGACTTGCGAGTAGTCAGTCCACTCGTGTGAAATGTAGAAAGTGGCAGCGAGAGGACACCCGTTAGGATTTGTTCTGCCCGTTTCGAACAAGTCCTTATAGAGCTCTTTATTGAGATCGTTGACGGAGTCGTCGAACGTGAGAAGGACCATCTGAGGCACATCCTGAGGAGCTATACCACCTGTGCAGACACCAAAAATGACCGTGCTTCACACGTGCACCCGAGAACAAGTTTAGAGTCAGTCAAGATCCAGTCAGGAGGTTATTAAACCTTAAAGGCAAAGCTTTGAGTATTTCTGCTATGAAATTCTAACAGTCGAAGTACTTTGAGCACTCTTTGTCGATTCCATTTTAAGACCACATGATGGTACGCACGTTTTCGACAAATTCTGCGTTTATCGAATTCTTGAATTTAAATTTTTATGCAATTGGAATTCATGCATGTTAGGATATTTAGAAAATAACTTCAAAGCTTTGCCGCTGTGCAGTCTCACAAAGCAGAGAGGCAGTCTGGAGCGCAGGAGCAGAGTGTGGCAGGAGTCCCACTTGACATCAGCTGCACACCTACAGACAGTTGGCTTACTTACGGCCAAACAACAACATTTGAACGTGGAAGGGGAGGCAAGGATATCGGTTAATCAGAATTGCTGCAAAATTGCTGGAAGTTGGAAACTTGAGCGTAAACAAAAAACACCTTCTGAAGAAGCGAAGAGCACGATATATTATCGCTTTTGAGGTCAGAAATCTGTATTTTTACTGATTTCTTAGGGATAACATAAACCATGTTTTTTTCTAATATCATTGAATATTTTAGATACACTTATAATGCGTAACACGACGCAGTTCATGATGCTTTCAAAGTAACATTTCTCCAAATAGAGTTTCGTATTAATCAAATTATTAATAAATCTTAGTCAAATGGATTTTGGAGATATTTATGTTTATCTTGACACCGATTTTTAAAAATCTGGGGCAAAGTGTATGGGTGTCGAGTTATTTCGAACGACTCAACAATGTAACTTATTTAGCAGAATCAGAAACAGAAAAATAATTGAGGAAACACGAGTCCTTTGAGGCAAGTACAGGTATGAAGAACGGAAGGTTCTATTTCTGGAAAAAAAATCTTAAACGAAAGCCGGATCATGGGAACACAGAAATGTGACAGGCAGGACACCGCACACGAAATAGAAATGTATGTAGCTCAGCGTTTAGACTTGCAATGAAGGAATGTTTATTCAAAGAAACTTTTAACATCCGAGAGACCGCAAGCGTGGCTTCAAATGACGGTTCAACTACTCACGTTACGGAATGAGAAGCCATTTCGTGGCCGTCTGCGTACAGATTTTGCACCTGTGAATAATCAGTCCACTCGTGACTGACGTAAAACGTGGCGGCAATAGGGCACCCGTTCTCATTAACTCGACCCTTTTCAAAGAGGTCGCTATACAGGCCTTTGTTTAGGTCATTGACAGCGTCGTCGAAGGTCAGGAGAATTAACTGCGGTACCTGCGAGGGTGGAATGCCGCCTGCGTGCGTGCAAGCTTGGTCAGTGATTCCTTAACGATTAAGTAATGGCTTTTAACGAAAAACGAGCTGCAGTTTTATGCATGTATGTAAAAACACTGCTGCTAGCTTTGAGGAAAGAACTAGCCGTGTTTTACATACATTTGTAATAAGACTGCCACTATTTGTGTTCGGAAAAATAGCAGCAGCCCTAGCAGTAGCCTTTTGAATCTGTTCAACTTGGTACTGTTGGTCATTTTAACACACACCTGTTAACTGATGGTGATGGTGTTTGTGTTTGATCAGCACCATCGTGACACCAGCGCCCGTGTCACGTCAGTTATGACTGTGCATGAATTACGGTGAATGAATAAAGCGCAAAATTATTTTTGCTCCGTGTGCTTCATAAAGGATCAAACGGTTTACGCAGTGGATATAAATAAGGATATAGCTTCAGCATGACTAAACATTCAGTAACTTTAGCAGACAGCGGAATGAGAAAATGCTCCTACATACAGAATTCATTCACTTTTATAAGTTAACCACAAGGGTCTACATGTGTTTTTGCGCCGGTCTTTGTAATTCGTGCCTGACACATGTGGCAGTAGGCTGTCAGCTTGCAGAGCATGGAAGCGGACTTAGTCTGCATCATGGAATGACGAGCAGTGCATCATGGAATGATGAGCACTGCATCACGGAATGATGAGCACTGCATCATGGAATGATAAGCACTGTATCATGGACTGATGAACACTGCATCATGGAATGATGAGCACTGCATCACGGAATGATGNGTGAAAGAGTCCGATGTTGTTTTCGATGCTTGATTTTGTCAAAAGCCATTTTAGTATAAGCATAAATCTAATAATAAATTTGTTTTCAAAGGATAACTAATGATGTTAAATTTTTAAATAATACGGCACAGTTTTTATATTTACGCACGTTTCATACGTAAATTTTTCCGCATTTAGAAGCGCGCCAGAAAATATCTCTTATGTGAATAGCAAGAATAAATGTTATGTTTTGGATAACAACAATTTTGCCTTGGCAGACGCATCGATTTCGAAACAATCTCAGATGAAACCTATGGACAGAACTAGCAGAACAGAATGTTCTTTCATTCATGTAATTTTCTTCATTTTTTCCTCATTACATCACTCAGTAGGCGGCGTCACACATAATCATCTGTCAATGTCCACATGTGACGGAGGACAACGAAATCTCACCTGGGACTTCCTTGCCGCCACAGCTGCAGTCTGGCAGCCTGCAGGCCTTCCTGTCGCACTTGGTGGCGAGCGTGTTGTAGGGCGGCTGAGGGTACAGAGGAGCAGGCCTGCATGCGGCCGACCAATCACGAAGCGCGGCGAGTTGGTGAGGGCAAAGAGGCCGCACAGGAGTTTGTTTTCACGAGCCGAAGATCGAAGAGGTTTCAATGGCAGGTGTGCAGCACGCGTTTGGCGTGTGTTTCATTGAGTGCAGAATAAGCCGATAAAATGATGATCGTGTGTTTCAGAAATGAATTCAGTATTTTGTGGGTAGGATTGCAACATGGTAATTTTTCAAAAATTATGAAAAGAAGTTTGTGTTCAACGTCGTATAAGAATCCACAAATAAAGGGGAAGAAAAATATCCACCCAAATTCCATGCGAATGTGGAGTTAGCAAGTGCCGCAGCACAATCCGAATGTAAGTGAAGAGTGTTGATGTGTAAACGAGCATCATGAATTAGAATATTTTCATAGTAAGTCCATCGAGAAATGAAACAAGTTTATGACATATTGGGTGCTCGGAAAGAAGAGTTGAAATTTAATGGTCGTGTAAGATATACGGTTCAGTTGAGGATGGCCAGCCGATGTCGGAAAAAAAAATTGAATAAGTACTTGCATTAATACAGAGAAAATGATGTGCTAACGAGTACCATTTCCAGAAGAGCAATATAGATTTCGCAAATGATAATCATCAAATAAATAACAATACAACAAATCAAATATATTTGAAGAATGCAGTGTTTTTTTATATTTGTCATAAATTCAGTTACTAAAATTCTGAATGAAATGTCTGTACATATTATCTTCAGCTACAGACATTCATCCAATTAATCTGATAAGCTCCCTTAATGAAGACTACTCAGTCTCATACTATGGCTAAACCGTATTTGAGGAAATCTACATAGAACCAATAAAACCACAACCGATGTCGCCTCATGCATGTCTACAATTTCATACATTTATGATGCAAGCAAAAACTCAAAAGTGCTGTTGGGAAGAAAATTAGAGAGGAAATTTCAGAAAAAAGGAAATAGTTTATCAACAATTCTTTCTATGCTCTTGGAGCCGCATCGATTTCCTTTGCTAATACACAAATTTCTTTCACCCATTATTTTTGATACTTGTAAGCATTAGTTATACACAGGGCTACTGTTGTAGTTTAATGACGCTTTTCTAAAAAAGCTTACAAATAATTAAAAATGTTAAAAAACAGTACAATGTTCAATATTAAAATCTAAATGCAATAACTTTGAAAAAAATCCTCTATTTGCTGTTTTGTTTTACCTCGGTAGAACATGAAGTAGCTAAAAAAATTACAAGCTTTTCTAGTCATCACTCATTGTCTCCGAATCCTTTGCTTCCTGGTAGCAAAAATTACTAGGAACCACGTATATAATTCCAGTCGTTCACAAAGAGCACAAGTTGATTAATGAAAAAGAGCTGAACGCACCAATTAAAAAACCCTCGTTATTGAGCACTGATGCCATAATCAAATTCTCAGCACCACTCGCATTTTTAATTCTGTTAAACATTAAATTTCCACGATTTTGGCACAAAATCCTGCCTTCGGAGAAGCAAAGCAAAAAAGATCTGAAATGAGTTTTAGGACCGAAAATTCGAAGAAGATGCCAGCATTCATACTAGGAAGTAATCTGAGAGCAGCTCCAGACGAAGTATATGGCAGAAACCCAGGACGCGTAGAAAGGAAAAGTTCACGCTTAGCTCCGCAGAAAGTCTATGAACCACAAATCTACGCAGATACCCTGAAGAAAACATGTGTAAGCATACTAGAATTCTACAGGTTTTTAGCAACAAATCCAGGAAGAATGCAAATTAATTCTTCAGAAGCTTTAATTGAAGGAACGTCAACGGACTCGCGCTGAAATGGCCAGTGATCAAAGCATCATCTAGAGGCGAGCGGAGAGCCGGCCCGTCACTCAACCATTTTAACAAAGTTTTTCATTCACGACAAGATCAACCTAATCTTACGATAATTTGGGTTTTAAAAAGAGTATTTTTGTTAAATACGTAAAAATCAGTAAATCATGTTTGTAGTGTGACAACAACATCAGTAATTCATGTAATGACAACAAAGATTATTCCAATATTTAAATGAAATAATAGAACAATCCATTTCTTCAATTCAAAGCACCATAAAATTGAAACTTGAAATTTAATGAAATGACGTGACTATACTTTTTTCTCGTATTCGAAAAACGTAATCATACAGCAATACTCAATAAAATTTATACTTTAAAGTTAAGAGAAAGTTTTAAATTAACCATCCTAAGCAAAATTTTACGAATTCTGGTGATACAGATTTTAATGAGCAGCTATTCTGGCGCTAACGTTATTGTTTCACTGTATGTGGTTGAGTCTCATTCATGCGAAAAAAATTTGCTAAAATGCGTTGGATTTGAATGGGTCAATCCACTCACCACCCTACGACCACCCCAGCTGTGTAGGTCAGCGATCGTCAGTCAGGCGCGTTCACTACAGCTATGTGCGTTGTGAGTACAGCTATGTGCGTTGTGAGTACAGCTACGTGCGTTGTGAGTGGATTGAAACCCGACGTATTTTAGTGTGCACTTGTGTGAAAGAAAAGTGTTATGAGGCAATATCAAATTTAGATATAAAATCCTCCCAATTTACCTGCTGATTTACTCTGTGGTTAGTGGCTCGAGGAAAATTTGACTTCCTGATTATGAGGTGAATTGATAAAAAAATAATATACCCCTAATCTCCAATAATTTCTGTCTATGGAAACAATATGTGCAGTGCAGTCAACAATATAATTTTTACTTCACTCTTCAGAATCGTGCAATATTTTCATTTGTGCGACTGTGAACCGTAATGAGAAAAATATCCCAAGTGTATGACCCGTAATGGTGCACCTAGAACATTGACAAAATATTCAGGCAAAATACAACGGTGTAGTTCTACCAGAAATGGTAGTTGTGTCATATTGTACAGTCGTGATGTGTTACTGTCACTTACGAACGTCAAAAGTGCGAAAAAAAATTCTTTACCTTCGAGGGGGGTATTTCCAAACATTGGTGACCTGATGATTATTGTTTTTCACTATTTCAGAAACTGGCTGTAGGGTGAGCCTGGAATTGCGTTTCCCAAGCGGGAGGAGAGCAAGCTTTAGTGGAGGCATTCATTTTAAAACTCTAGGTTTGGCTAATTTACAAATTTTTACATCAAGGTTTAATACCATTAGTGCATGAAGAATCTAGTAAACTAGAGTTGGTTTCATTTCATAACTCTAATTTATTTCTAGAAGCAAGACTAAACACTAAAATAATATTTTCAGTGATAAATTGCAACATTCATAAAAATTGCCGTAGTGATATAAAGTTCATAAAAAGTGATTATCGTTGAGCTATCTACCATGAGTGCTAGCAAATGCATATTGCCTGTTACTGGGGTATGAAGTTCCAGTGACGTTTGGGTACAGACAATTAAATTACAAATTTTCCACTCGTGGAACTTACGCTGGATGTACCAATAACTTGCCCTGTAATTTGAGTCTGCTTCAAGCAGGACGAACTAAGAACAAAGTCTGAATGGCGGACATGTGACAACTTTGCTTGCCACTCCAGAGTAGGCAGAAAGAAATTTCAAGAAAGAATTAACAATTTTATCATGAAATTTAGGATTGATTACAAAAATTACGTACTTGTTCTTTCCATCAATTTACTGTCTCAAAATATCAATTAATATTCCGAAAAGTCCATATCAACCTTTTAGAGTATGATTCCACTTTGTATACAACTCATGAAAACACGTAAGTGTTCAAGGAAATTGAATTACTGATTTTATAAGCATGACGTTCCATATAAACTCACTAATTAAGGAAAAAGATCCCAAGTGTGAACAGCACTGACCATCTGTATCTGTTGCCTCAACAAAAAACATCTGTGGATGCTGTCCTACAGAGGAGACTGTAGATTCTCTTGGAATCACAGGGAAAGATGTGTAGTTGGTCAGGGATTGTGTTAGCGTTTCGTTAATCTTCACTAGATGAGTGAACAACAGTTTTGTGGCGATTTCTTAACTTATTATGATTATCAGAGGCGTAATGATGACGCCTTTTTTTGTTCAGAAGAGAATTTAAAATCTGTTCGCTGGGGCAGAAATTTCGCGTATGGGAGTGTTGCTTTAGCTTCTCACAACGAGAGCACTAGTAACCTAAGCTGACGGCCGGAACATGGAGCGAGTTGATGTTGCGTTCTCCATTGATTTGCGAACATTGTAAATAACGCAATCTTAATTCACTTGCCCCAATTTTTATCCTGAGTGACAAAATTAGCAACATTCCAAGATTCAAAAAATTAATTTCAATAAGTTTCGCTTAATAGTTTTCATTTTTATTAACTTCACAAGTCTTTTAGGAAAATTGCATTTACTTCTTGATATTTTCTATTCCAATAATTCTAACGATGAGTGCTGTCTTTACTAAAAAGTTCTGTAGCAAATATTTAAAATTTCATGGAACTTATTGTGGTTGTTGACCTCGGAAATTTGGCTCATTTAAAAATAAAAAAATTCAGTAACGGCATCAATCTTACAATTTTTTCCATATATACTTGTTTATTCATATTTAGAGAAACATTTCAATAGTATGTTTTCACTACCGCTGCCAAAGTTTTCGATGTGAAGGTGATAGTTACAGTTCTATGCGAATTTCAAATTAAATATTTCGAAATTCGGTGGCAATTCGCTGTTCGTTTTGTAGTATATTGAGCTCGTGCTCTTTTCTGCTGCAAATACTTTCAGCCGAACCTAAAAAGACAAGCCGCATGCGCTCGATGAGAAAAATGCAGTTTTATCTGAGGCTCTCCTTGACGTCATATCTTCAGCATCCCATGACAAAAGGAACTACTTAATAAGAGCATGTTTTATCACATTCAGTTTCAGAACCTTTGAGCATTTTTAATTATATCCTCATGTGCTAACATTTCGCAATAAATTTACCTGGATGGCCTGGAATTGTCAGCTTTAACAGAAGTGGAGCCCTGGTTGTTCCTCTGGCTGCTTTGCCTGCGGGAACATTAAACTCATTTTAATAATTCATGACAGATTGCTCGAGGAATTTAGCGAATGCAGAGAGATTTAAAAAAATCATTGGTATTTAATTATACTTCAATTGAACGAGCAAATCAAAATTTCATGCAAGTCAGAAAAAATTACAAATAAACATTATATGACACTCATATTCTACACGTATGAGAGCTCAGTGAACCAAATAAAACAAACATTAGAGTATCTAAGCTGGTCCGCAAGCGACTACTGAATTAGTGACAAGACCTTCATGCTTCCAAGTCAGACGCAAATATGTGACGAGTTTGTTAAGGTGTACCCGCTGAGTCTTGCGTGGAACGTGGCCTGAAGCTGGAGCAGCAAAATAAAGCAAACCTCGTACCCATACGCGGACCTGCTACACTGACAGCAGATACACTGACAGCACCTATACTGACAGCAGCGGTACTGGTAGCAACTTCACTGACATCAGCTGCACTGACGACAGCTATACTGATACCAGAAACACTGACACCAGCTACACTGACACCAGCTATACTGATACCAGGAACACTGACACCAGCTACACTGACACCAGCTACACTGACGTCAGCTACACTGATACCAGCTACACTTACACCAGCTACACTGACACCAGCTACACTGACACCAGCTACACTGACATCAGCTACACTGATACCAGCTACACTGACACCAGCTACACTGACACCAGCTACACTGACAGCTGCTGTACTAGAAGCGAAGGCAATTCCGCAACGAAACGTAAGGAAGGAACACACCAACCGCAATTCTTCAGTCACGGTTGGTAAACTTGTTCAGTCCGTGAATTTGGGAGAAGAAATAAATTGCACACAAATTTAAAAGCCACGGACATCCACATGAAAACTATGATTTTCAAATTTAGTAGAGTGATTTGGTTATTTTTCTACAGGGTGCGTGTACAGAGAGAAGTGGCTGGGCCGTGAGATACGTGACAATTACACGAACTTGAGAAAAAATTCAAGCTTAGAGATTCTTTATTTCTATTGTATTGCTGAAGAAAAACTTTATGGTGGAGAAGAAAAGAGTCAGTAAAGAAGAGCACAGCACCAGGGCCTCCCTCTCCACACACCACACGCCACTCTACACGATCTAGTAAAATAAACCAGAATTAATAACGTTCCTCGCCGTCACAGTCGCATGCCGTTGTTCCGTCTTGTCTTCCGTCAGCTGCTGTCGAGTTTGACCGTCGCCAAAGAGTACATGTGTACTTAAAAACTAAACAGTATTTCGGAGCGTTGCTCAGTCCAAAGAAGTACAAGTAATGGAACATCAAGGAAATGTCAGTTTTGTCACCTTGAAGATGCGCATGATGCCTCGTAAAACACAAATTTTAGACTAAATCTAAGGATAGTTGTTGACGGTTTATAAGGGTCAATTGGCAGAGGTGGGCAGCGCTACTTTGAAATGTAGCGGCCGCTACATTTCATGAAATGTAGCGGCCGCTCTGCCCAGCTCTGTACACAATTGGCATAAGACACTCATCATCTTACAGCGTTTTCTGTGGCCGCGTTGTACACCTCTGAAGTGGAAAAGCTTACAATCTATGCAGTGACAGACGGGAAAACGCTGCATGTCGGGAAAATACGTCTTTTTAGAGATCGATTTCAGTCGATCCATGAAGGAGACTCAGTTCTGTGCACCAACAGTTTGCGCCACATAAAATAATTTGTCCGAAGCCATTCAATACATACACTTTCGCAGCATGCTTCGTGTTGAGGTCATAAGTAGAGGTATGAACGAATAATTCCCGATAAAGAGTCAGATAAAGTTTACAGATAATCACATACGATTATATGTGTGCAACATGAAAAATGGCTGTTAAGGATCACTAAAAATGTTATCACTCTTCAGGAATAATAATAAATTTGAAACTTTACTCTTGTGCAGGATAAAAACTCAGACTGTAATGGTGTGGATAAGTGATTACTCATTTTAGGTTTCCCACAAATTCTTCATTGGCACAATTGTATTAGCAAAATTAAAAATTGTAACCCATATGAACTTGATGTTGGACTCATAGCTATATTAGCTGAATTCATAGTTTATATTAACATAGTTTAACAAGCAATTTATGAAAAATATTTAAACAACGATCCTTTTTATTGCGTTAACACAAAAAATAAGGATTTCCACATTAATTACGAGCGAGGTAAATATAGTTTGAACGATCACTCTACTTTTCTATATTCAGAGCATAAATCAAGCTTAAGCCAATTCACCGGACGCAAAATACTTAACGATAGGCATCATTTAATACTTATGACAAGCATCATTAACCTACTTGGAGCATTCATGATGATATTATAATCTCAAAAAATATTCAAACATGATTAAATACGTCAATAGGTTTTCATTCAGCAGCCTTTGAAGTTGAGGAAGCTTTAAAATTTGTACTTTTGAATATCTGTTTCATAAGAGTTTCTACGTGGAACTTGTACAAGTTTAATAGTTTTGAATGCTCTAAAAAAAATTAAGAGAGTATCACTTGAGTTTTCATTTCTAAGTATGTGCGAAAGACGTACTCGTGTTTACCACATCAGTTAATGTAATGGTAATAATATAACTTCTCAGCACAACACAAGAATAAATTTTAATTTGAGCATTGTACAAGTCGTCATCTTCTTTAAGATATTGTCATATATACAAGTCTCAAAGAGGGTTCACGTTGCCTAAGCCTACAGCAAGTACTACAGTTCAGGGAAGTAATTAAATTAGCAAAAGTCATGGTACAGGAATAGCAGAAGCAGAAACACCTCGTCGGCAGAACACACAACGACCGTCTCACACACACTCTCGTGAGAACCAGTAATTCTGATTATAAAATGAAAATGCGAAATAATCTTTCTTGTACTGATAAGTACTACTTCAGAGAAATGGATCAAATTTGAAGTAATTGACATAATTCGAATCAGCCTCCATTCTGGAAACACATCTGGAAAAAACGGTCCTAACCTGCAATTACAAGTTCAATAAACGCTCTAGATGAACTTTGCTCATTTACTCGTTAGATTATCATAGCTATGGCTTCACATCACAACGTCCAGAAGCACAGAGCCTGCGCTGTGTATTCATGTGAAAAAAATGACCGTTGAAGTAAGACACTAAAATAATAACCTTTGGCGAACTGAGTCTAACTTTCGATGATTTCTTGATTCAACAATCGTGGAAATTTTTCGTTTGGTTCTTTTGATTTTGACGGGGTGCATCTCTTAGTCTAGCTGTTGTTTGAAGAGTTGTTTAATCACTGTAAGTCTCACAAAGTCTAGGTAAACGCTTTTTTTATTTCTAGAATCTCGTTAGGCGGCTAAGTTATGTGAGTTCTAGTTAAGACTATTGCAAGCAAATTTCACTATGGTATTTTAAAGTATCATATAATTATCGTTCTAAGATTCGTCTCTACTGATTGTTTTCAAAAATTGAATTTTTCCACAAGAAAATGTTCCCGAGAAGAAAATTTTTACCAAATGGTTTTTAACTCAAGATCTGGGTTATCGGCATTTACAAGGGTATATTATTCCAACCATATTCGAAAAAAATTTAAACTGCTAAGTGTGAGTGGAAATGGACCTGTATTGACCAACACTTACATATAGCGTTTTAAAAAAGGAAACAGAGCATCTTATTATTCGTTAACAACTTCGAGCGCTGAATTGCTGTGATGTATCAGTACAATTAAACAAAGGAAAAGGATAAGTTTTCAGAAAACGTGGTCAAAGCGCAGTGCATAAAAATGTCTCATAGAAAGTGTAATTCGCTACGTCTTGTTGTCGTACAATCGTAGTGTTTCCTGAGTCTGGCATTAGGAGCTGAAAGGGATGACACTAGGCAAGAAGAAATAGTACAGATAAGAGAAAAGATGATATGGTTATTAGAGTTCAATAAAAGACCGAAGAAACCAAGTTTTTTCAGACTGTATGAGTGAGAAAAAATGAAAACAGCAAAGCAAGCCAAAATGCCACCAGTGGTTCACAGCCTTAGAGGAAGCAATTTTGAGTTCCTGTACGTTATTATTAAGAGGGTGAAATTGACGCATCTATGTTGTTCTACTCATTAAAGAGGTACTAAAATGCAATCAAATCCGCATCGGTCGCAGTTTCACGTGAAAGGAAAGACACATCTGTCAGATAAAAGTACTTAAGTAGCTACTTAGATAGTCAAGTCGTCAGATCATTCGACATTAAAAGAGAAGATGCAATGTAAGTTTCGCCATGCTTCTCAATCAATTTACTAAATCGATCCCAGCCAGTCCGAGTAGGCAGAGAAACGTTCTAATTGCGGTTTCGCATGTTAAGAAAGGAAAAAAGGCTAAAACATACCTCAACGACTCGGCAACTTCAGACCTGGGAGTCGGGAACACTAGCCCAAGTCGGCCAGCTGGTGGTTTAGAAGAGACAGAAGGGGACGGAGTGGAGAGAGAAGAGTTCAAGGAGCTAGAATAGTTGGATGCTTCTACTTGGCGCAAGGAGAAGGAATTCTTAAGTAAAAGCAAGGGATTTAAAGGTTTCTTATCGAGAGTTATGGATTTACTGGACTCGTTACTGGAAGAAAATGTATTATTAGGATTATCAAGACTGTTGTTATAATTCTTATTATCATCATTTAAGGAAGGAGCTCTACTTCTAATGGATGCCAAAAGGGGATGCGATTTAGAATTTTCTTTATTTTGGGTTATATTGCTATGCTGTTGATTGGTAGAATCAGCTTCTTCCATCGGTTGCTTGTCTGGATGAAGTGAAAGGTCTACGGCTGTATTTAGAGTCTCATTTGCAGGTCGTCTCGTTGAAGGAACTTCAACAAGGGATTTCGTATTCGAAGGTTCTGTAGCCGATTCAGGCTCAGCGAGAATGTCGATTTGCTCAGTCGTAGAAAAAGTCGGAAGAGATACTTTGGGAGGTCGAGTTGGTCTAACGATAGTACGAGGAGTACTTGTTACGTTCTGCATGGAGTCGTCAGAGTTCTCCTGTTCTGGGTCTTGCTTCACAGTATGACCTGATGACGTTGTAGACGATGGCCGCTTAGGGAACGGCAGGCTGGGTCTAGAAAGAGACTTAGGAGGTTCTGTCGATGACGAGACGTCTTCTACGTTATCTGTTACGCTAATGACAGTAACTTCATCCGTTAAAGTTTCAGTGATTTCATCGATGTATTCTCCTTCAGTATATTCTTCGTCAACGTATTCATTTTCATAATAATCTTGATCAACGTACACAGAAGGCTCAACATCATACTCAGGTTTGTCAGAAGCCAATGGACTATCAGTTTTTTCAAATAAATCGACAGATATATCTGTAACCTCTTTGATCGGGTCAGGCCTAGAAGTTGTGCTCGTCAATGGTAATTTATTCGGGGATTCAGTGAGAGGCTCTTTTCTAATATTAGTGAACCGGTCTGATGTGAGTTTCTGCCTCAGCATGTCGTGAGTTATTGGGTTGGGAGGGAACTTAATAGGAAGTCTCGGAAGTAAGGGGCTTCGTTCAGGAATATTTGGGATGCTTGGCGGACTGAATCTAGTTCGCTTGTTTATGGGATTATTACTTTGTCTTCCTGTTAGGGATTGAACTTTGGCTGCCGGATGGTTGGACGACAGCCGTGAAGTTAAACGATATGAGGGGCGGATACTCACTGTTGAATCGGAAACAGCTGAGAGAGAATTTCGAATAGATGATAATTTAGGAAGCTGAGGTACAGGGAATCTTTTGCTTTCTGACAAATCTTTGAACAATCCAGCATTCGTAGTTGGACTTACAGTGGTTGTCGATGAAGAGTTAGATGCAAAAGGAGTGATGCCATTCGTTTCATCGTCTGACCGTAGGCGCTTCGGGAAAAGTAACCCTATCTTTTTACTTGGTTTATAGTCTACGGCGTTATCAACTTCAACTTTTGGACTATTTTCAGCGTCTATATAATCTTCATTGAACGTGTGCTCGCGCGAAATGTGGTCATGTCGTACTTTAATCGAGTCGGTTGGACCAGTCATGAGTTCACCGTCATGTTCGGTGGTAGGTGAGACCACAGGCCTCGCTACGCTCAGAGGACGTAACCGAAGTTTTTTAATGCTTTTAACAGATTGAACTGGCGATGGTCCATCTGTAATCTGCCTCGATAAAATCCTAACAAAAGAAGCATTTGGGGAGAGCTGAACAATTGGTTTGAGGTTAGTACGCAAAGGAGGAAGCGGCTTAGGTCGTGAAAGAACAGTTTTGGGTTGCAGTTTGGACTTGGACGGAGGAGCAATAGTGCGGTTAGAAGAAAATGGAGGCAGCACATCAATGACGTCAGAAACAAATGGGGAATTGGAGGTGTCACCTGAAGCCGTGTAGCGGGCAGCTACAACCTTAACTTTAGAATCATTAGTATGGGTTGTGTTATTAGTAGCATGAGAAACATTAGATTCAGCTGCTACATCAACTGGATCGTGTGCTTCATTAGAAGTCAAGAAAGGCTCTTCAGGAATAGCTGATTCTCCTCTCAATTCATCATTTATGATGTCATCGGCCACTGAGCCATCATCTGACACCACAGGCCTAATGATGGCACTCGCTGATGTTTTCAAGGAAGTTGATGAAGATTGTAAACTTTTAGGAACCAGTATTTTCAGTCGTCTCTCCGAGACACTAGGAGTTTTGGATGACTTTTGATGTGGATTAGAGGAAAGTGAACTTACTTGTGGCAAAGGCAAAGGAGAGTGAAATTCTGATGATATTATAGAGCGATGAGAAGATGGTTGAAAGGAAGAATCAGACAGACCACTTTTTTGTGTAACTCTATCATGATTTTGAGAGAATTTAGTGGAAGACGGATTGGGTTCCTCATCATATGAAGGGAAATCTGACAATGCAACTACAGAAAATGTGGGAAGATCTGAATGCAAGGGAGAAGAAAAAGAAAAAGAGGGGGCTGGGTCAGTGTCTTGATATTGCAGGAGGTTATCGGTCAAGTTGAGCCTGTATGGGATAATGTTATGGTCAGAAACAATTTACGATATTGAATGCCCATTAAGCCTTAAAATTAATTCGCACTCATAGCAAAACACTATAATATTATTAAAACGAGAACAATTTCATTTACCATGAGAAAAGTTTATCCTCAAGCAAACCTCAGCCTTGAACACGAATTTTTCTCGAAAATTAAGCAATACGTGGAAGAACAACACCGGATGATTTTTTTTGTTCTGCGTGATAATGCCCATCAAACTTGACAGTAGGTGCATTTTAAAGTTAGCCCAGCACATGCAGTGTAATACACAATTTATACCTCTCCCACAATTGTTAATTGTATTAATATCATGGTTTCTTAGAGTAATTTCATAGGATGAATGAGCATAAGTGTTAATTTGTCCATGCAGGGGTTATTTCAAGATGCGGAAGCAATGCTGGAAAGAGCGGAATATCTAAATACATTTTAAAGTGATATGATAATTTAAATGTCATAGGTGCTTTCTTGAGGACTTTAATAAGCGAGGCTGCGGGACAGTCGTGCGTAAGAAAAGGATTATGAGTCCTGGGTAACTGTGAATGTTAGGATTTTAAAATCCATCGAATCCGCAGCTACGTATACTCGAAGCTAAAGGATGACATAATTCATCCCTTGAACTAATTTTGTGACCCTTACTCGAGTTCACAGCGCTCAGGAGATGCTTCTTTGGGGTGCTTCAAGGGTTACCAGGCACATTCTGAACTCTCAAGAGCCGCGATGTGGAACTCGGTCCACGTGAGAGATTTCCTAATCATATTGCGATCAATCACGGACAATGTCGAGTTTATTTTGGGCCTGGCATGCCTACGAAGAACGGCAGAGAAGCATCCCATGCGGCTTTTTTGCGTCTACAAAAGGTAAATTTCAAAAACTAAACAAGCATTTCAACCTTGGGGAAGAAGTGGAAGACTGAGATCTGCTTTGACTTCCTCTCGGAGGTCCCCGATTGGGAGTGGAGCTCCTGCTTCTATCAACGTTCTTGTCTCGAGTTTGTGATGAGGTGAAAGTATTAGCAATGCTATTCGTTTGGGGTAAAGACTCGCGCAGAGGAGCTCTGCTGTCTGTAAATGTGTTGGAGGAGGCAATGTTTGATCTGCTTGATAAAGTCGACCGAGACGAAGACAGCGTTGACCGGTCGGTGCCTCGAATGGGCGAGAAACTCTCGCGATCTCTGGGAAATTGCACATAAGGTTGCGTTGTAACGTACGGTTAGTATTTAGTGAAAACAAGAAGATAAGATGTTAGCATTTATGGGTGAACGTGATGTGAATACCGCATAAAAGCTTTATTATGAGATAATGTCTATCTATATACACTTCCTCACCTATGAAAGAAAAAGATATTCTGAACGATATGGGCAAGCACGAGTTATCTCAAGTACCGTTACGTGAACTGCTACACCTCTCATTAGCTCTCAACAATATTTTTATCATTAAAATACACTTAGAAATCTCACTACAAGTCATCATACAGTTTCAGGAATTCATAAAGGGGACTTTAGAACTCGTAATGGTGAACTAATTTAAGCAAAGCTTTACAGAGTGCGTTGACTTAGAATGGAAAGTAGTCAAATTCAATATTTCGATTAAGCGACAATGAAATGTGCATAAGTGATCTGAAGGAGGAGATGAAGTTTATAAGGAGATTTGTTTTACAATTTCAAAATAAATTTGAAATAAGTCTGCAAGTCATAGTATCTATCCCCTCAAATGGGCTACAGAATCCTCCAGAAAATTCAATTATTGAAGAGAGCACAAATAATATACGACATTGATAGAAATTGTTCAGTAATGCAATAACAAATAAATTAAATCATCATAAAGAGAACTGTATGCATGAGAGGTGCGTACGATGATCCAAGTTGGAAACATGGGTGCATATAATAAATGAGACAACGCATTTCTAATCACTTGGAATTATTGAAACAATTTTCGAACATGAGGGTAAGTTTGAGCCGTTGTTTAAAGAATCATTAAAAATAAACGGTGCTCACGAAGGATCGAAATTTCGAAAGTGCATTAATATAATTTTCAATTAAGTACAATATTGAATTTTGTTTCATCAAAGCCAAGGCTGCTCAGAGGGAATTAACATAATTTCTCAGAGCAAATATTGTATAGCGTATACAATGCAGAAGTTTTTCGGTCAACAATACTAATTTTTGTTAAGTTACATTCGATTACAATTTAAAAAATCATGGAATTGATGTGGAGCATTGGTGCTTAAACATTGATGACTCCGCATTCGGTCTAAATAAGAACAAGTTATACAGACACAGGAATGAAAAGTAAATAAAAAAATTGGAATTAATCACAAAGCATAACAAAGGTGATTACTTATTTGCTACTTGCATGAAGATCAAACGTGCACAAGACTGAAAGAAACGAACTCAAAATTAGAAGATGCTGGCAAATCAACAAACAAAAGGAAGACGAGACGAGCGTCAGAGTTTGAGTAGCTCGAGCAATGCAAATGGTATTTACAATGAAGATGAAAGGGGCGTTTTTGTATTTACTAGGACAGGGCTTAGAAATTATTATTAAAACAGAGGCATTGATGTATTTTAAATCAATCCCTATGAGTCACAAACCTGTAACTTAAAAATCTACACTACAATATAATTTAGGCATTTATGGCCCTAGGAAACACAAACACACACATTTGGTTTTTACTGCTCAAGAAAACGAAAACGTGTTTTATTTTCTGTAGTGTCAATTTAACATTGCTGCTCAGGAAAAATTTCGTTTTTTCAACGTCTAAATAGATGCAGATTTGAAAACATCGATCTCATCACCACTACCCCTTTGAGTTGTGCTTGCTATGATTTATAACAAGTATGTATCAATGTAATTAGGAGGTAAAACTCCATGATTTATGCAAGGGAAATCATATGTCTCGTGCGAAATGAATACAACCATAATTACATAATTAGAGAAATTCATGCCTTAAGTAAAGACAACCGAATTCATACTGAAGTGTGAATTCGAGCATACAGACGAGCATGTGTTATCCAACTTGTTCAGAGGCAGTCATCGGTGAGGGTGTTGAGACGTTTAATCATTCCGAAAATTTTGGATGCGTTTTGAAATAAACCGCGAGCATTTCCAGAGAGACACAATCTACGACTTAAATATATGTCTTTCAAGCTCGTTAGTTACGTTTTAATCCAATATTTATCCTTAGTAATCGTTACTGTAAGAAGATGAGCGAAGGGGAATACGATAGATAACTCATCGCCTGCGTACCTCAAATTAATAGATTTATGCTTCAACTGCTGCAGATTTTGAAGAGGTGTGATCTTGGATTCAGGCGTTGTTGTTGGGGTTGCAGTAGGGATAGTTTGAGTAGTTGTGACTATGCTTAAAGGTTTTGGTGGAGGTGGAAGTGGCTTTGGTGAAAGCACGTGCGGAGTGCGGGATGTGGTGAGAGAGAGCGATGGAGACCTCGAGTCGATCGGGAAGGCTCGGAAATCGATCGGTTTCGGATTCAATCTAGAAGACCACGGAATTCGGAAACGCAACATTAAATCGAGAGTAAATTTTAACTGAATAATTTTTCATTTATTGGACTATAGACTGCGCTATTATTGAGTTTAGTATTGATGAAAAATAATTTGCAATGTTATCTGAAGCCGGTACCATTACCTTCTTTCATCACTTACCGCAAAACGAACAATATGCTCAATCATCTTTGAACTCAACAGATTTTAAAACGACATAAAGCATTTTTTAAATCAAAGTGCATCCTCACCTTCTTTATACATTGTTCTTGAGTATATTTACTGTACAAGATTCTGAAAATGAAAAACCAGAAAAAACGAAGGCAGTATTGAGAAACCTATTACTACCTGATGAAATCGAATTCATCTGCCCAGAAATGCAAAACTTCTGATGAAAAATTCTTTTTTTGATATAAGGCTCACGACGTTTTCAACAAACGTTCGAAATTTGTAGGTATAATACAATAGGTAGGCTAAAAAATAATTCTTGAGTGACTGGAGGCAATCCTGCACTGCCGCCGGTGCTCATTACTCTCCAGAAAACAGGATGAAACAAAGCCAATTGCATCTACCGGATGAAAAATAATCTGAACGGTGCTCGGTGATTATTTTGCTTCCAAATGCAGCAAAAGTAATTAATTTGTTGCGAAAATAAGCAATATCAGCGCTATGTCTAGTTAAAATCGAATTACATCTTAGAGCTATTTCCACAGCTTCCAATCGTTAAAATGTAGCATGGCATAATTTAAATTCACGTAAAGTCTAGTTGGAATTTGATAGGGATCATGAACAACAACTAAAACAACAGGAATAACGTTGAAAAATATTTCTACAAGTTGGTGCAACACCCCAGGAGCCCTAAGAAACTCACCTGACAGGGGCTCGAGTTGTGGGTTTAGGTGTCGTAGAGCCAGCGGTGCCATCGAAATAATCTGAAGGTAAATTATTTCAATTTCACTTTTTACTGTTAGAAAACTGGCAATGTTTCGGATGATTGAGCCGAAGTCGTGTTAGCGGTTAACTAGTGAGAAAGCGTTTGAGATGCACACAAAATTAGTAGAAAACTGTATTCGCTTGCAAAACATCTTATCAAGTAATAAAATGAACTTAAATATTTATTTACAGGCAGAGAGTAGACGGTATTTTAAGTTTCCAAGACAGATAAAAAAGAAAGAGAAATAAATACAGATTAGACACTTATTTGGAAAGTCGCATGTGCAGAACGTCCTCAACTCACACAGAATCAGTTAGCGAAAACGTCATCGTAATTCTAAAATATTCATTGTTTATGGTATTCGCACCTACATCTGAAGCCGACTAATCATTTGAAAATTGACATTTTTTGCCAGTGTTCTACTGGTTCAAAAATATGTGTTGCTTGTTATGCGCATATGCACATACACATGAAATCAATGCTCTTGGTAGAGAAATCACCAATCAGGAGACCGCATGAAGATGTAAACCATTTCTGATACGCAAACTGGCTTTGTAGTTCACCTTCGAGAAGAAGATCCTCGTACAGGTAGAAGTACTCAGCATCGGTCAGATTCAGCAGGTCGCTGTAGAAGTTATCGTCGAGAGCAGAAGGCGCAGGCGTGACAGCAGGACTCTGTTGCTGCTCGGAATTTCTGAAGGAGGAGGAACTTTGAGGGCGAGAGTCGAACTGGTTCTTGAAGGAAGTTGCTGGCGCAGAGCCGGGGAGGGCGGGTCTGGAAATAGTGCCTTCTGTCAGCTGTATGAGAAGGCCGTAACCTATCTTACATCGGTGTGCACTTAGGGGGCTTGATGGAAACTATGGTCCAAGGCTGTGATGTAAAGGTGTTGATGAGAAACTATCTTTAACTGTGTACAGGTGTGTACATCGAGTGACTGGAAGACATTATCTATTGCAGTTCACCTAGAATCATTACCAGGAAATTAAGGTCTGGATTGTTTACGCGAAGTAGTTGTTTAGAAACTTAGTGTTTGGCCCAGTATTGAAAGTTTAGGTTTGGTTTTGGTTGTCTGGGATATTCATGTCTGTCATTTGCTTGAACTTTACGTAATGTTGACTGGGAAATTCTGTAGCAACTAATCAAATAAAGAATTATGCCCAGAAACTTCACCTTTCTCTAGATAAAAAAACTGTCACACAAAAACCCCATCAATAGCGTAAATATTTGTGACCCAATATATTCAAGCCAAAGATCCATTTTACAACTCAGATATATTTTTCGTCGGATTTAGATTTTAACAAAAGACAACCAACAATTTTTATTTACGTCAGGGATCAGTCGAGGTATAAAAAAAGTCGAATTGGATTCTAGTCGTCTGGTTTTCATATTGTAAAATAATTTACAAGAGAATTGTTGCTGAATAGATTGCAATTTTTTTGAAAGAAACTAGAAGGAATCCAGAAAATACAGTAGCATATATAAGAAAGAAATTTTTCTCAAGGAAAAATGGAATAAAATCGTGAAGAAGTTATCGATCCCGAGAACGAAGAAAACGATATATTCATTCTGAAGGGTGTGTTGTCAGAGCTCTAGAAAAGAAGTAGAGAAGCTGAAGATAGCAAAATTATTACACAGCGGTCAGAATACGGCGCAATAAAAATTTGAAAGTAATTTCTTAAAGAACTGTACGAGTAATTCATTTTGGTACACAGTGCAATGGAGTTTGTATTTTGCGCAGTTAACATGCATTACAGGTAGGATGTAAGTCTCACAAGCTAATTGGTCAAATCCGTCGTGAAATAGTCTGCTTTGCGCCATCCCAGACACTTCCAGCGCATCGAATATGTTTCGCTTTCTTCGCGAGAACGAGCGCTACGTGGTAGTGTTATTTTAAACCAATGCAGACTGCTGATGTCAAAACGAGAGAGAAGAACTGGGGCCCCATTTTGCTGATCTTCACTTACAGTGAGTTTGTACCGATAGCATTTGTGGCTATAATTTTTACAGTCTTCTGAATAAATTACTTACTTTTTAATGAAAGTTCAGAACTTAAGAATGAAAGTGAATCATGTCAGGACAAAATATACAATTACAAACTATGAGGAAAAGGACCAGGACCATACAAAAGTAATCGGACTACCTGGAGTTGTGTTGTTTTAGTGACTGTCGTCCGTCTGTCGTCTGCTGTTTACCGACTGCGGATGAGTCAGGCAGTTTGGAAAGCTCAGGATGCCGCGCTGTTCCGGGGATGTGGATCGGTCGTTTGCCTGACAGGGAATTTCGAAGATCCCCTCTGAATGGAGATGGTTTTTCATACGGGGGAAACGTAAATGGTTTTAACGTTGTTTTAGCTTTTTCAGGGGGTGGCGGAGTAGAAGTTGTAGTGCTGGTCGTTTTCCGGTGACGACGAACTGGAATATGAATTTTAGGCCTGGTGGGTCTAGTAGGTCTCTTTGTCGTTGGAATTTCAGTTGAAGTCGGTTGGTGAAGAGGATCTTCGCTAGCCTTTGAATTTGGCTTTTGTGGATCACTTGGTCGTTGACGGATTGGTGGTCTGCTGCTAATTGGAGGACTTGTTTCAGTAGGTTTTGTCGATAGCGTCTGCTTGTGTTCCTTCATTGATATTGAATGGAATTGAGGTCTAGGCGTACTGACGCTTATCTGTTCATCGGGGCCTAGATTAGGAACCCCTTGTTCACGCGGCCAGGAAGAAAACTGTGAATGTTCTTCAACAGGTCGCTCTGTGTTCGACAGTTCGTAGTTTTGGAAAGGAGGAAATTGAGGCTCCCCGTAGAAGTAATCATCATCATATTCATAGTTTTCAAGGGTAAGAGGATAGTCAAGCTCTTCGTGATATCGTGTTCCGGGAGTTGGGTGTAGAAAGTCGTCACTACCACCTTTGAATGGCTGCTTCTCAATAGGATCATTGTGCAGAATGTAATCATTCTCATATCTCAGAGGACCTTGCTGCTGTTGACTCGAGACAGTAGGATTAGGTCTGTGAAATTCTTGAGAGGCCTTCGTTGGACGTGGGTCACTCGGGTAGGAGCCAGGCGAGTGGGCTATGTTTTTGAATCCAGAACCACGTGTCTTTTCAAAATATCTATTATCATTGCTATCCTGTTTGAAGGGCTGAGGATGAGGTGGTTTTTTAGATCCCGTAGTCGTACGATCAGTGACGAGTTTTGCCTTCCCGTTCGGATCTCTGTGGCCCACAGCACTCGAAAATTGTTCATGATGTCTAGGTTGATCATAGATATCTCGATGGCTTAACGCGTGAGAAAAATTTTCTTCGTACCGTTTAAGAGTTTTCTGGGGACTCGGAGGACCGAATGTATACTCATGAACCGGTCGGTATTCATGGAAAGGATTAATTTCTTGAGGCATTGGCTTAGGCCTCTCTCGAGCCGGAGGTCCACTTGGCATATGTTTGTGGCTACTGATCCCTGTAAATTTACTAAAGGGATTCGCGGAGGAAGATGAAGAGTATCCTGAAGCTGGACGAATTTCGTAAGCCCGTTCAACCCCGCTGAAAAATTTATTACTAAGTGGTTGATTAGTATGCACGTTAAATTTTTTGTCTTGTTTTGAGAGATGAATAGATGAATCTTGTTCTAAAGACTGAGGCCTATGAGCATTTCTCTGATTCGTAAGAGTTTGGCCTTGAGAAGAATGCCGAAGAGGAGTTTTGACTGTGTTGTAAGAAAATGCTGATGGGCCTACAGCTCTTTTAATATTTTTATTGACCTCAGGCTGCTTTCTCCGAGCTCCCGAAATTGGTCTATGATACAGAATATCTGATCTTGGTTTCACTTTCAGGTCTTCGAGAAGGCTTTGCCCCCTATCTAAATCTTCTTCTATAGAATCTAGAGAGAAAAAGTCATGTGTCTTTTTAGGAGAACTAGACCTTTCATCATCGAACGGAAAAAATTTAAAGTTACCCGACCTCATTTCTGGTCTTTTGAAATTCACGAAATTTTCATCATCGTCAGCGAAAATTTTAGGAAGCGCGTCATATCCTCGTCTCACTATCCTCGGAAACCTCGCAGAGTCAGGAACGGAAACGTCGTGCTGGTACCGTCCTTGTCTTGATTTAATCCCAATGGCAGTCACATCGTCGGTTTGGTCAGGTGCAGCCCGTTTCTGTCGTCTTTGTCCGTCTCTGAGACCAGAAACACTAAAGTTGAAAGCGTAAAAATTGCACAAGTCACACGTCCTCCTTTAAAAGTCATGGTACGAACATTTGAGTCATGTTGTGAACAACACACGATGAAAACATGCTATTCATCCATGTTTATTACATTTTTCATGTGAGTGGAGAAGGTGCTATAAAACTAAACACAAACATTAATTTATCGCGGCAGACATACAACAAGCTTTAGTTGGGCATTAATGAGAGGTTCACGGCTATTAATTGTAAGCCACTCAACATGTTTAAACAGTAGCGTGCATTCGAGCAGTCTTGCGTAAACAGCTTCTATACACGCTCCTTACCGTCTCAGGTTGGAGCTCTGGAGGGTTTTGAAGAGGAAATCAGACAATAAATGAAAGTAACTCACGGGAAAGAGAAAGTTCTTGAAGTGGTCGTAGGAGACACGCTGAAGGCGCGGTTGGTTGACTCCTGCAGCTGAAATGAAAGCGAAATATTGAACTGATGATTTTCTGCAGGCTTGTATCATACAATGCACATCAGGTAGGCTTTCTTTGAGGCTACTTTTTACAGTCATGATGGAGTGAATGAATGTAATTGGTTGAAACAAGCTGGCTGAAAAAACTTTGGAATAGCCATATAAAAAAAATTCGCACTACAAATAAAAATATCCGTTCATAACCTGAGACTAATTGCACCTGTATTAGGGCTCGTTAATTAAACTTCGTCGATTTAATTAAATAGTGCAACAATGTGAGCAATCGAGAAAGTTTTACGATTTGACCGCTTTAGCAAAATATTTTTACTGTATGAACATTATTTACCTGGAAGCGCCCACGAATGTCCTGCTGTGCCCTGTCGCTGGTGCCGCTGATGATGCGACCCTGGCGGTTGACAGAGCTCGAAGACGGCCCAGACAACTGCACATTTTGACACAACTTTAGTTCATGGTGTGATGGACAACCTTCGCGATGGCTAACACGCAGCAGTAGCTCAGCAGCGAGCCAGTCTTTTTATTCACTCAACTCAAATATTCCTAAAACAAAGTCATTGGAAAAAACTAATTTTGTTGGTCAATTCCATTACCTGGACAAGATATGAGAGCGCTAACTTCTTTATACACAGTTTACTCTCTCCGATGAACATGACTTGGAAGTAGACCACAGCAGAGGGACATGCCTCGTTGAGCTCAGGGCGGAGAATGCCAAAGCTCCTCACATGCCATTCAAATTCGAGAGCTATCTTAAGGAAAACTTAGTAACACAAGGGCTAAATCAGGGAAAAATGACAGATCAACGTCTTCACGTATCCTTTCTCTCTTCACATGGGTCTGATTACTATGCTTGGCCTTCTGTTAAGCCTTCCATATCAAGACAGCTAGTCGCTCTCAAAATTTTGTGAACGAAAACGCTCTGTAGCCGTCATGCCAGATCATTTAGCGATGCCTGTTTATCAAGATGCTCAGTACGTGATCACACGATCACATGCCGCGATGACACGATCACATGCCGCGATGGCACGATCACATACCGTGATCACATGAATGGATGCCGTGATCACACAATCACATGCTGGGATCACAGCCATTTGAGCGTTAACCATGATAATTGTTTTTTATATATATTGTGTTTAAGGCCTCATTAATATTGGGTAAAACCGTATTCATGTACATTATGTATCCTGAAGTGGACCGTTGATTTAACGATGAGAAAATTAAATTGTTTTAAAGCTTATTTCAGTTATAATACACATGAAAAGGTTTCTCAAATTCAGTGAAGTAACTTTCAAAAGTTGACTTTATCATTGAGCTTATGTTACTCGTAATATGAAAGAAAAAAAAGTCATTATACAGTGTGATTTTTGCACGATAAGGTATAAAAAATATTTTGGTTGCAAATCCACAGGTCAGGTGAGGTTGGAGATTGTTAGATGATTTGGATTCACTAATCTTAACAGAATCCAAAAGAGAATTGAACATTCAAATTTGATTTGAACTCAGCATTGTATCAATAGCAGTATAACATTGATATAACTGCTGGTTGCAGATTACAATTATGTACAGTAAAGCCGAATTTGACCCTATCAGGTCCCAACATATTCAGTACAGAAAAACATTTTGCTTTACCTGTACTTTTAATCAGTGTCGATATAGAGGTATCAACACATACAGTATTGTAACTCTTTTATACGGAAAATTTCATTTGCTGAAAAAAAATCACAGGTATCCAGTTTTTAAATTGTCACCCTAATAATAGTTTTTTTACATCTTTCATTGATATTAGAAAAAATTCAGGGTAAACTAATGAATTTAAATAAATTCATTTGCACTCAACCCTTGACCTCGACATAAAAACAGGATAATTTAACAAACGGTGGAAATTTCAGACAATAAATTTCAATTTACCTTTCATAAAAAACGAAGACGTAATTCATCTTTTCAGCAAAAGAAAACAGAAAAGTCCGAGTTTCGATGTGCTAAAATCATTGTTACTTTGTCATATTATAATTGTTTATTAAAAATGTTTACTCAATATATAAAGCATTTTGCAACTACCATATAAAGAAGACCAAGACATGTGTAGGGTGTGAGTGTGGTGGCACCGAGCCACAGTGGCTTCCCTGAGCGACCTCATGCGTTTTCTGTTGCACCAACTGGCATGCGGAAATTACAAGTTACTCTCGTGACTTTAATTAAGCTAACTTCTACAGTGAGCACACTATGCTTCACTATTTTAAACGTTATCAAGAAGCTGGTCGTCAGGGTTGAAGAAGGATTGAAGAAACGCTGCTCAAGCCTTTGTGCTAGGGCCGTACTTCGTTCAGGTTTCAGCTTCCCGATTCTATGGTTCCGCTTCTTAAAATTAGGGCCCACGTCGGGTCCGACGCGTGTTACGTAAAATGCTCACTATCGGGGTCCTTGAGTTAGAATTTACTGTAAGAAAAATATTTATGCTACATGATTGACGTTCTTCTGTAATAAGGAAACCAGGTGTGCTTGTTCAAGCGGAGAATCTTGTATAATTATGACTTGTTCTATACAATGTGTATTGTTCATTATTGTCTCACCTGTTCCTTCCTTCCTCCGGTGGATCTGAGAGTCTCAGCAAAGCCATTGCTGCTGCAAAACAGGATTAGGATTTATGAGACAAACCATTAAAATCGATAAAAAAACTGAGAATACTGTGTAGACATAATAGTTAATTTAGACGTCTTCCTCGATGTGCCCCGCTAGTTGGTTATTTTACCCATAGGAAAATAGAAGTCACTGGATACGTCACTGGATACGTGTTAAACATTTAAGTCAGTGAAATACGGCTCAAGTATGCGCTGTATTATACTTTCATTGGTCGCACCTGTCCCATGGGAGTATATGGGCCTCAAAAATGAATGGTTAAAAATATTGATGAAGTCTTGTTAGGAGCGACCCATTCATGCCATTTATGGACGACTGGTAAAAGTGTTGTGTATTGCACAGAGTACGTTTTTAAAAGAAAAATTTTGAGACACCTTTGAAAAAATTATGCCACCAGTGGTCTATGAAATCTTAAAAACATAACTCCCTTATCTGTGGAGAGCGAATATTTAAAAGAGGTAACTACGAGAACCTTCTGCTTCCAAGGCATTGAGACCTATTGTTTTTGTGTTGGTTTTACGAGCACTGTGTTTCCAAAATTCATGTTCATCAGCGATATAATTTGTAGACACAAAATATACACGATCGTATCGTGAGGCTGAATAAAGCAATTAGAAATGGAAATTCGAAGAATTTCTATAGTATAATTTTGAACGTTAATTAAGCTGTGTGGTATATTGAATAAATCTCTCATACATATTGGACTATGTGCTTATAAACACATTTCATATGTGTATGTACACATACACACGACCTCATGAACCAGCCAGAGTGGCATCTTATGTTGAATTCAATAATACTACAACTTTACACATTGTCCTTCATATGACTGTAGCAACATCGCCCGACGTACGTGCAGGGTTTAAAATCAACCACAGCGACACTCAAGAGTGTAATTGAGTATTTTGCCCTTCACTGCGAAGTGTGCCAGCGTGAATGGGTAGTTATATTCCAAATTTTCCGATAAGCTTATTTAAATTAACCCATTGTTGCACAAAACAAATATGCAATGAATTTTAAATAACACTTGTGTTACATGATTAAATAGCTGATAAGAAGATACAACCAAAACGATACCAGATACAACTAGAATTGTTTAAAAAATAGAGTGATTGAAGTTTAGAAATTGGAAGACATCCATGAACGACAGTAAGGTAACATTTCTTTTTAAGAGTAAAGCGGATGGAATAGCATCCTTTGGGTAGTGAAGGTTAATATTTGGAGACATCCACTGGTTTTTTTATTGATTACCCAAGCTTTCGCACGCTTAAGCAGCGTGCGCTTTCAAGGGACGAAACAGCGAAAATTTGGGTAGTATTATGTGCACTGTATTTGCCTAGGATACCTGACGGAGGGTGTGAGGTTGGAACGGGCAGAGGGGGGGGCGGCGGTGCGGGGGTCTGTGACGCGCACCGTCGACACGGGGGCGGACAGGTCTACGTTGCACACGACGTTCCGTGGCCAGTCGCACGTCTGCAGGTCGTGGCTGGAATTGCAACGAATAAAATGATTGGAATGATCGTAGTTTGTCGTACGTCCGCAGACCATGATTGGAAATGATACGGAAATTTGAAATTATTTGAATGAATTTACTTTGTCTCACGTCGGAAAGTTTGGGCTGGAAATGAAATGGTTAAAATGAATTAAACTTGTTGGACGTTTGATACTCGTGAATGCACATGAAATGAGTATATTATAATTAAATGTGCGTCGAGTCATGTCTGGAAATAGGAACATTGACGCGTAATTGGAGTAAATGTGTGTCGAGTCATTCAGGTAAGGAAAAAATAAATACGAAACATTGATGGGTAACACGTCTGTGCTCATGCCGAGATCACAGTATTCGTAAAAACGATTACTGCGTACAAAATGTCTGACTAGATAGTCACTGATATTATGGTGGATGTGATAAAAAATTAAAATATTTGAAGAGGGAAATGCATTCAATTAATAAAATCGACAAACTCGGCAAGAAGAACTTTTGACGAGCGAGAGGACCACGATTTGTTCATACTCTCATCTCAGTAGAGTACTCACACACGATGATGAATTCTCCCCGGTTAGAATTGATGTCACTCATAAATGACAAACAAATCGAGAGCTGAATACAGTAACCAAGTCAAACTCCTACGTAATTGTTTGAGTTTTTGCAAGAGGGTCTTTGGTTCTTTCTGCCACTCAACCGTGACTGGAAAATTTAATATGTAACGTTCATTACTTACATTGTCTCGTGGTTCCATTTGTGAACTATTATCACGTTAAAAATACTTAGACTGATACATGACGCCATTCCTCGAAATTTAAACATTGTTTATACACTAGGGATGCATAATCAATTATACATTAATTAAAATAACGGGCAGCTTCGAGCTTGCCCCTAGTTAGTCCTGCAGCCTTCTTGTGGTCCGTTTACTGAGCTCGATTTTCACAGGGTGGGATACTGGACTGAGTTCAAAACGGAGGACTTGTAAGTGAGAAAATATAAAATTTGGAGAATTTTTATTTTATTTTCTCTCCTGCTTTTAGCCTGGAGGAAATCCTTGTCTTTTCCATAGGCCAGATTTGGCGTTTGCATGACATTGGAAGACAGGAACGACGACGACAATACCACATTAAAATTCAAGCAGCACATGAGGCCGACTGAAATTGTGCTGACTTTCACACGAAACTAGTTTGAGCTGGCCACATGTGTGAGTCCTTGCTGCAGTGTTAAGCACCTTGTCATCGCACTTCACGTGCATAGCTAAAAGTAAAGGCATTATAACGTCCTCCAATGACTCTAGATAGTTGCACGGACTTCCGCGTACGGGAACGTGATTGAGGATAATATGAATTTTGACTGTTGGATTTTTTGGGAAGATTTCTAGCAGCCATCGCTCCGACGTGAGAAAATATTTTGATTTGACAAAAACTAAGCCACTCTCAGCCGCAAAATGTCACCTGTACACAAGCCCTCCTGAGCAGGACTCTTGTAGAGCTCCGCCGAAGACACAGACGTAGTACTGAGTGCAGTCGGTGGGGTGCTGGTAGTAGCCGAAGTCCTCAGGGCAGCTGAAGTCGAGCACCTCGGACTTGCCGGCCGGCAGCCTGTTGCGCCTGCGCGGCCCGCCGCTGATGGAACGCTCCTGCTGGGCTGCGCACAGCCCTGCCCACACATCCATCAGTTATTCTTCATGCAAAAAGTACCCATTATGTCCTATCAGGGACTCGAAAATTGAGGAACCTCATGACACATGACACATGAGGATGGTGAATTCAGTACTGTCGACTCGGGAAGTCTTCCAAGGAGCCTTATTATCGTCAAGAACTATAGAGAAGGGAAGGAAACGCGTATCACTAATAGCATGTCCGAGTGATGTCGGATGCTTTCTTGTTTAATTTTAAGGGAAAAAAATAATTGGAACTGATACATGAATTACATTATGATGTGAAACTAAAAAATAAACAATTTTACAGCCAGAAGTGGTGAGTAATAAATTTGCTGTAAGGTTTGCTTGAACGGTTAACGTAGGCATAGATTCAAAATGCAGCATAGCGAACCTATAAAAGAAAAAATTGTATGTTTCAGTTGAATAGTTTATACTGAGCGAAGACTAAAATTTTTTAGCTGAAGAACAGCTATGTTCAAACGACTTTGTATCAGCAGCTTATTTCCTTTAGATATTTTGATAGATTGAGTTTCTAGCTTCCCTACGCATATTGAGATGGGGTAACACTAGAGTTCCCACGTGTACTCACATACAGATGCTTATGTGGTAATTAGTCAATAGATGCAGGAGTAGATGCACGTATACCTGGATGTAGGTTATACTTACATATTTTACTCACGATTTACGGGTTTAAATTTTTTGGGTCTTTGCACACGATATGTGTGCTTTTGAATAAGGAGTGTACATTCATCATTATGGCACTTGCTCAGCACACGTGACCAAGCGTCACAAATGACGACCTACTTTGCTTCTTAACAATGCACGGCTTTTGGGATGGCTGCCATAATTAATTCCTGTTACTAGCCAACGCTGTCTGGCACGCCCTTCAATAAATGTTATCCTTGAAAAAAAACGTTAGTCTCGTTTTCTCCAAAACAAGGTCAACGATGTTTTTTGTGTATGGACCTTATTCCGATTACACACTTCCTTCCTTTCCGGTTTCTGACACGTGATGTAGCGTCTAGCAAAGCAAACAAAGCAGATCCTTGAAGAACTTTGAATATGGCGCACTCAAAAGGAAAACATCATGCGCTGTAAAATGCCAGTTTCGTGCAAGAGATTGCTACTCGAAAACGAGCTGTAAAGGGCAACAGCTGGACGTGGTGAGTAATGAAGTTTTACACGAGTGAGCTGGAACACGTTGCTGAGAACATGCTCTGGTAGATGAAGCCCTTGATAATGAGGTCGTATCTTGCTTAAGTAGAATGTCACGCATTAGCTTTTTTCTAGCATTGAGGTTATTGATGAAAACTTTTTAATCAATCCTAGGTGGAATCGTAAGTATGATTTCTTAGCTACTAGATTTGAGCGTATCATCGGAAATGCTGTACTTCGTTATAAGTGACAGACGAACAAAATTGTTTCAAACAAGTGAAGACTTAGCAGGCGCGGCCTTCGAGATTAAACTCCACCAGATTGCTTGAATACCAAAAGGGCTTTTGTATCTATTTTACCAACTGACGGCTCCCATGGTGGGTAAGGCGTAAAGAAGTATCTGCATTACTATTATATTTATTAATGTTCATTATTACATATTGAATCATTTACCCATTACCTACTTCTACCCATTGGAACTGGGAAGAACCTAAGCCCTTGATCTTTTTTCACACACAAATTCCAAAACATCAAATTTCTAACTGATGCATATCGTGATCACTATTGACTCAGAGAGCAAATCTTCCATAATATGATATGAAACTAGTAATCTCAGAAGGTTCGACCATTTTCCAGCAAGGTAGGGTGAATGCTCTGTGTGAGACACCGATGTCTCTGGCTCCAGCTGAGCCAACACAACTCTCGCAGCACCAGTTTATGCAGTCGTCATCGCAACCTTCCAGCTGCATGAGAAGATGTCTGGGCAATAGCGCGCTTTCTACCATAAAGAGATGAATACCCTAAGGAAATGATCCCATCCATTAAACCAAGGCTACAAGCGTTCTCAAGGGCATCCTCTCATCTGCTGGATCCCCTTCCTCAGATTGGTTGGGACACCAAATGTTCGTGACCACGACCTCGGTTTCTGTGAAGAGGCAGCTTTTACAGGGGAATACGTCCGTGTACAGCTAGCTTCTGATCAAACAGTGTTAAATTCTAGGTTAAAAATGAGCTTGAGGTAACAGTGAAGAGGGAACCAAGGAAACGCATGTAGGAAAGTTTCCACTGCACAAGTACTGACTGGTGTTGGAAGACAGGAATTTGGTAAAGTTTGTGAAATACATTTAGGTTTGGAATTCTTGACTTTAATGTAAGACTCTAACCATGCAAAATTTACCATTTATGTTACTGCAGCTTATTTGAAATATGTAGATATTACAGTTTGAATTTCAAAAACTAGGCTCTAATTTCGTCAACATTTACTGTAAGAAATAACCGGAAATCATACGGGAACAAAAGTCATCAGAAGTTATCCCAAAGTCAGCGGTATTAAAATAGAAAAGGTCAACGTATCGACAAAGAAGCCACAATGCTACACGAGGATCCTTGGTCCCTGGAGGACCTCAGAATTTTGTTCCTACGCAGGCAGCGGCTGCGTGGGAACCTCACGTGCAGCGCAGCCCAGCGAGCGAGATGACAAAACTGAAAAGATGAAGCAACGCATGTGCAATGAAGTCAGCTTTTCGATACTTCAATATTTCGTAGATGTTCCAGATACCTATAACTTATCTGAAGATTTTTTCATTCACACTATTAAGTCTAAAATTAGTATGAATGATCAGTGCCGTGAAATGTCGATAAGATTTCCCGTGAGTTATGGTTATATATGAAGCTGACTAAGCTCCTGACTTTACCATTCGGGTATGAATATTATAGATATTGATTCTGAAAGTAAAACACGTTAATGCAAATTATATACGGTCATCATAACAATTTTAAATAAATTTTTTCCACAGTTCGAAGCGTTAGCCCTGCAACGAAGGTAAAAAAAGCTATTATACGTCTGGCATTTAGCGAGCTATCGGCTTGCCACAGTAAACTACTTTATTTCTAGTAATGGGCAACACACATAGGCCCTGGCACAATGTTTTTATGGAGATAGGCCGCACCCGAGCGAGCTGCATAATGAGTTCAGTTTGTGTAAAATGTGTATCTTGTATCCCTGTAAGGCTAGTGACCTTTGCGATTTACCTCCTCTACTTCCCAACTTTGCTTAGATTCTGGGCAATGTGACGTCAGAATCTCGGTAACGAATTGTTGTTGAAGCTTTTGCGCTGGATTGTGCAAGGACAAATTCCATTTTGATCGGGAAATTGCTTCAAATAAAAATTTGGCACACGACGCGGGACAGTGGTTTTGAATGATTAAATTATTGCAATAATTTATTCAGCGCACTTATACACCATAAAAAGCCATATCAGCTTGATGCGAATTTTTCACTTCAGTCAATTCTACTGAATCAAACTGATATTAATATTCTGCTGCAGCACAAAATTCATTACAACTTTCCAGGTACATTTATGATTCACAACGCATCTTCCTCTTTTGCTCTTTACTTGTTTAATCGAGTGCTATTCGTGAAAAGAATATAGGGAATTTAATTACTGAACTTGAATCCGATAAGTGCTACACTTTTGCTAAGTCCGAAAGAGCTACGGGAGTAAAAGAGAGAAAGACCTTAATATTCATCGGAAAATAATTGAAAGGGACCTAAGACCATTCTGTGAGTAAAACATCGTCTCTAAGTTTAAACTTAGAACTCAGTGTAACTGAAAGATTACCAAAAATGCTTCTTCTCCAAGCCCTGGGTATACCTCAGAACAGAACTCCTGTGCAAATATGAGGCGGAGCTTTGAACGTTTTGCTCCAAAGTTCCACTGAACCAAAGAGGTCAGGTCGTCAGTTCAAACTTCAGCGCAACTCTTGATGTCTCTTCTGCAAATTACGAGTGCATAGAGCCGTGTTTGATCAGAGGGTTCATGTGGACGGCGAGGTACTCCGTGGGCCTTCATTATCACTCCGTTTGGAGGTCACGTGGCCTAGAAAGTAAAAGTTCAGCCTACTTAGTCCAGCCTCTTGCAAGCCCGTTTGAGGAGCTCGGATGCTCCATGTTAACACCGCTCTCTTCCGGAACGGCTCCTGCAGCCCTAAGTTGGTTTACCATATTTGGTGCACACAAAGAATATGAATGCTACTACTCATACTAAATTTGTACGTACGTGGAAAGAATGTTAAGCCGTAGCTAAGTTGCTGTCAAAGCTTTTTGATGTCGATTGCTTGATTCTTTCTTGAACACTTTCATTCATGTCATCTTGGTAACAGTTATGCTTGAATGAAGTTGAACGATTCTATTTCGGGTCACGGTTCGACGAAGCATTGTGGTCAGGAATTTCGGGTTTCTTGGCATTTTGAAAAATTTATATGAGACGTAAATAAAAATTCATCAAGACTTCACCGGTTTTGATGGGTGCCTTCTATGAATGTTGTTCTGTTAATGGGTACCTCATAACTCTTCAGTCCAAGAAATTCAGGCAGAAACGATAAAACTCTTAAGTTTGAGATGTTTTCAAACTAAAAAAATATGAACCGATAAAATTGACAAAAAAATTCACCTTCAATTACAGAGATGACGCCAAGTGATCGATGAATACAATAACTCACTAAACATTTGCCATTCTCGATACTAAGTGATCTTGAGTCACAGTCTAGTGATACAGTGAAGTACTAAATGTGTAATGTACGTTCCAATGTCGATTACAAGTATGGAAACAAATAGTTTCCGGCAAAGATGCTGAGCTTTGCACAGATGACATGTGGAGACCTAACTTTTGAACAACCGAATGACTGAAATCAGCTAAATACGTGGACTCTAAATCTTTAGAATAAGTCGAGACCATAAAGCAAAATTTGGCACCTCTTCATTGATCCCCATCAGCTATACTTTTCCATGGAATTAAAAATGCTTATTTGAATAAGTATCGAGTACATTAAAATGAAGGCATTTGGCAGGAAGTCTCACAGAGCGCTAACATTTGCGAGGTCGTACGACTTGGAGCATGTCTATTGACACTGCCAGGTGGGAATCGTACCGATATTCTGGAACCGTCGTGCATTGCGCAGCTAAACGGCTCGTTTGAGAGTAAGAACCCCCAAAAAAGTAGTGCTCTGGTCCAAAAGAGGGAACATGACACTCTACCCTTGCCCTCCGTTCCAGTGCTGCGCAGCCAGCTTTCCGTTTCCGCCGATTCATCTTCGAGCGAAAGAGAAAGTCAAAGTTTTGGCCTTCGACCACGTGGTCCGAAGTGGAGTCTGGATCGCGATTAGTAATGGCTGTGCAGAATAATTATGGCTGTGCGATTAGTTAGGGCTGTGCAGAATAATTATGACTGTGCGATTTGTTATGGCTGTGCAGAATAATTCCCTTCGTTTAAGATTCAGCGAGAATGAATCATTGCTTCAGTCACCAGACCGCTACTGACAGGTTTGTAATCGTATTAATAAGAATTTAGTTCACAGAACAAGGTCACTGCTGGTATACCTGATAACAGTCGCAAGCGATGCACTATTTGCTCCATTTTGCGAATGACATTAAGCTCGAAGAAAAGACGAAGGGTCGTTGATTTTCAAATGATTTCTCAAAAAATTGGAATGAAAAACCTCTTGTATTATGTATAAGGTAAGTTGTAAAAATTTGATATGATACGTATAGAACAAATTTCGCTTTGATTGACGGCGCCTTAGTGTTTGAACATAGGAAACGGAAACTCAAGGCTCACGCACGTTCCCACGCACGAGTTCCTCACAGGAGCAGACATGGGTGCGCGGTGTACGTGAGCACCAGGCATGGGTGCGCACGCAACGCATGGGTGCATAATACGTGGACGCACAATACATAGGTGTACAATGCGTGGATGCACAATGCGTGGATGCACAATGTATGGGTGCACAATGCGTGGATGCACAATGCATGACTGCGCAGTGCGTAGAGGCACAATGCATGGCTGCACAGCGCATGGATGCGCAATGCATGGCTGCACATTGCGTGGATGCACAATGCGTGGATGCACAATGCATGACTGTACAGTGTGTAGAGGCACAATGCATGGCTGCACAGCGCATGGATGCACAATGCGTGGGTACACAATGTATGGGTGCACGATGTACTGATTCCTTACCTTAGATACCTTAGAGATGTTCGGGCCTTCACGCCCGGGCCACACTGGGGTGCCACCGCTTCCAGCACCCGTTTACTTCCTCCCAGTGAGGTTTGAACTCACGACCCCTGGTTTACAAGACCAGTGCTCTGCCACTGAGCTATAGAGGCTACGACTGGTACTGGTACACAATCCGCTTACACACATACCAACTCTGGCTGAAATTAGGCAGCATGTTTCAGAATTGCTACCTTCAGTTGATCTTGCGAGTATTTGAAACTGAAAAAGTTTCTGTCTGAGTTCGATTGATTCGATGAGTGTTAATTACAAACTGAAAAATTTGAATTTTTAACATGAGTTTTTTCCCGCTAAAAACATATTTACTTCATGTAAGTGGAAAACATCATATTCATCTCTAAACAGATTAACTCTAAGAAGTCATAAAGGAAATTAAAATTTCCTTCGCACTCTATACACCTACTTCTCAAGATGAAATTTCCGAGGAGAAATTTCCTGAATTTCTTTGTACGAGTTGCGTTTACGATCAGAAAATTATGAAGATTCACGGTGGATTTTACGGCCCCACGCCGCGCAGATCGAACTTCTCTGAGAATTATTCTAGCGTTTGACCTTGGCTCTTCGCTTCCATAGGATTAGTATCCATTGTGTGTACCTTGCGGGAAGTGGCTTTATAGCTTATTATTATTATGAGATACTGTGGTGTTGTTCGTTTGGTAGTGAACGCATTTCTAAAAACATTATAAGAGAGTATTACTTATAATTCATTTTCTCATTTTTCAAGTTAGCAACGTTACAAACGCATCAATGTCAACAAAAATATTTTTGCATTACTTATAAATCGAATCTATTAGATATTTCATTTTGATTGCCAGTATTGAAGTTCAAATAACGATGTACCTAAAAACTGATTTTAACATGAGATTTTCTGAGCTACCAAGGCTTTCCAATACGGTCTTGCAGTGGGGAAATAACCTACCATCGCAAAAGTTAAGCAGAAAGTGTCGTTGAAGATATAAAATACGCTTTACAAAAGTAAAAGAATACGTTTGAACATAATTCCTAAGAAGACGTCATCAAAAGTCAACCATACTTTACAACAAAGTTCAATATTACGAGCTATTATAGTTTACCAATCGTTTGACTAGAGTTCAACAGCGTATGTGATCCGAGTTGAACAGTGTGTTTTAACACAACTCGACAGCGTGAGTCATCAAAGCTGAAGAATCAGTTTTATTAAAGTTCAACAGTACCCGTGATCACAGTCGAACAGTGTTTTTCTTCACACTTGAACAACATGTGTTCTGGATCAAAATTTCGGTAACGCACCCATTTAACGATCAACAGTACATATGCTCACAGTTGAACAGTGTTTCAACATGCGTTGTCGATCAAAATTTTGATAACGCACTCGTTTAACGATCATCAGTACATGTGATCAAGGATCAGCAACACACCGTAACTGCGGCACGAGTCTCGCTGCGCACGTCGGACCCGACGAGGCTTCTTCTCACATCCGTGCGCCATACACATGAGACCTTCTACAATTTAATTGCAATGGAGTAAAATCATACATGACTCTGGAAGGTGCCGCAATGCTTCTTTCACATAGCCTTCAAAGTTTGATTCCCAGAATTGTGTGCTGAATTTGAACGTTCGACAAAGGCTTACGTACAACAAGAAATGGCAAAACATCAGCTCGGGTTAAACTAAGTTGCTTATTTTGAGAGTGACAGATGGCGTTGAAACATGGGAAGTGAGAATTGATGGAACATGATTCTTGCAATGACATTTATATACCAGTCGTAAGTGTCTGTTGGTTCTAGTGCACGCACAAATCAAGCGAGCTTAGAAAACGTTAGGTCTCATTTCGATCAAACAAGTAAAATTATTAGAAGAAATGATCCAAATATTTATTTCTAAATCTAGCGGCATTGCATTGAGTACTTACATCTTAATTATGAAAGAAGCAGTTATTCTTTGCCAATTAGTAAACTTTCGTTGTTAATTCCAACATCATGAATCTTAGGTATCATAGCAAATGGAATAAATTAGAGAAAAACCGTATTCTTGATTTTAATCCAGCACGAAATTGTTGCGAAGAGTGCGTATTTTAGCATCAAGAAAGACACTAAAATGCGTAACGAGTTCAGGAAATCATCCCTGGCGGCTCGGAAGGACGATGTTATTGGCCATTGAACACTAGAGAACATGTTTTTGAACTTCTCAAAAGATTTTGGAAACTCCACATCTAACGATACTTTGGAATTAGCTTGAGTACCTCGTAGCAGATCTCACTGGTGTGCCGCCTTGACAGGAATATCGTATTTAATCTTCCTTTGCCCATGAAAGCAAGCACTCCGCCCAGAGTACCGAACTCCGGGCTATTACTTGCCTCTAGTCAAAAAGCTTCGGGCTCGATACCCAAGGAGGAGTGAAACATTAGGGTTCACGCATTTTTACGTAGCGTTTAATCGTCAAGTACGCGAATTTACTTTCCAATGACTGGTTCAATTCTCAATCAAGATGCATTCCCGGGTCTGCAAGTGTCTATTTATAGCATTCTTGCAATTATGTTGCAGGAATTCTTTAGGGCCAAATACAACATTTAAAACTGTCGCGTTGAGAATTTTTGTTCCGCCCTCTGGTTCAGCGAAAATGTGATTAACTGCTCTAAATTAGGCTCTCGTGCAGTAGTAAATACTGGCAATAGGTAATTGCATGCAAAGTTACCGTGACAGGAACTATTACACTGCCATTGTATTGATACATCACCGATTCGACTCATGTCATTGCCAGAAAAAACACTTGAGAGACTGAGCAGCTTTTTGTGAACAACATTTTCTAGTGAGAATTCTAGGACTTCCACAACGACATGCGGCGGATCGGCGTGGGAGCGCTCGAGGTGAGAGCGCTGTGGACGACAGCGCGTCAATGGTCCCCTCTTAAGGGCAGGCCCTGGCCACTTCTTGGTCCAGCGCGTTAATGGTCCCCTTTTGAGGGCAGGCCCTGGCCACTTCTTGTTCCAGGATACATCCACCCTGCAGCGCTTCCACTTATACGATGAGACTAAAGTCAAAGAGCAAATGGTAATAATATATTGAATAATGCGCATCGCAAAGACGCGTGAGTCATTTTAGCAGAGAAAGTGATGGTTCTATAATTTCAAAGTTTTTTGCTATGAGGAAACGTAAACTATAGCTCTCTTGTTCGCTGAAGGCGTTTCTAATGTCTTGTACATTAAGAAGATACAGTTGAACATTAGCTGCGGAGCGATAAAAAATGGTTTCATTAAAAGATTAGAGAAATAAATTTTGGAGGCTGCTCTCTGTCGGCAAAATCGGAGACTTTGTTGAGAATTCGGCCGTTTCAGCAAAGGGCTGAGAAATTTCATTATATGATGAAATATTTGTTGTTCTACTATGAGGAACAGAAACTCTAAGCATGATCGAGACATTTTCGCCAATTGTAACATTGCAGGGATCTAATTTCAACAAGGAGCACCCACGTAAAGCGAATATCACGGATACTTTTATGGAATTTTCAAGTTCAAAATCCAAGCTGAGATTAGATTGAAGTCAGAAGCAAAAAAGTTATGGTTAAGCCATAAGAGCATGTGTGAACGTATATGACGCTACTTATCTCCAATGTTTAAAATCTCCTACGTGTATTGGCATGTGGATCGAAATAGTCACTAAACTCAGTACATAACGTCTAATCAAGGAGAAACATGTTCTTGAGCGCAATTTCCTAACGAAATAACAAGATCCTAGAGAAAATATTGGGCAAGTGGGGGTGAAGATTCAGCTCTCACTGAATTACTCGATTTATAGTAGATAACGATGCAAGAAAACGAGAGCACGGCGCAACAGTTTGCCATCTGAATTCTTGCCCACATATCGTCCCATTCCAGACTTCGATGCTTTGCTCCTTATCAGCCACGTGTTTCAAAATTTTCATTCATTGAACACTCCACGCAATCCTTTCGACAGAGTGACACAAATTCACGAACATGTGTAATTTATGGAGTTGAATATCCACACAGTAAAAATAATGCATTTGTATTCTGTTATTGTTCTGTGCTAATCTAATACCTCCAACACAATATTTGTATTAACAAGTCACAGCCATTGCTTTAAAATGTGGGTCAGTAAAACTACTCAGTCAACGGTTGATTTCCGAGAAAAAACGCTAATGTTTCTCGTATAATTTGTTGAAAAGTGGACGACTCTGGATCAGATATTGCGATTGTACTTCAATAATGCGCATAACACGATTAGGTTTTGAAAAGATTATACGGTGTCTTTTTCTCAGAGGAATGCCTTTCAGCAAAATTCAGCCAGCCTGGCCTTGAATAAACCCTGTCCTCTGTTTGACGCTCATCATTTTATGCTTCCTACATGACGAGGAGCTGATGCATCAGGCGTGCCAGGGGCTGCTTATGGACCACATCAGCGAGACAGTGTCATTGTGTGCTCAAAAGTTGCCGGCACCCAAAAAATAAACCAGTTCCAGGACTGGCAGTTAGCCTTGAATGCGCCTCGTAGTGCGACGAACCACCTGCTCTGGATACAATCTTCAGAACGGCTGCTTCTTCCAAGAACGATTGCTTATTTCAATCAGTTCAAAATTTGGTATTATATTCATTTGCCCATTGATATTAATATACTCATTGTGTTCCCTGGCAACTTATCAGTAGGTGATTGTTCAACGAACGAATAGTGCGTAAGGATCGTCACTACAGTGCGATAAAAGTTGATCGTAAATGTGCCTAGCTAGTTCTGGATAATAAAATGGAGAGGGAGAAGTTTTCTCAGAACTGTTTATATCTTAGGCTATAATAAATGAATGAATATTATGGAGTTACACAGTAAAATAAAGACTGAATTAAAGTTTTATGCTTCAAGTTTAAGATGGGTGACAGAAATGCATGAGACCCTTCATCAATACGAATTCAGAATCAATTATTTTAGTAATGACTTCATCATCGGTTGTATTTTTTCGTGGGAAGAAGCAAATTCTTGTGTCAGGAAACTAATGCTGAAAAGCTGGCAAAGTAGTTCCTTCAAGCCCACTCTTTTATGTTTGCTCAACTCTAATCAAAACTGGTAGATATTCATTCATCGCCTTCAATTCAAGCGGATCTCCAATAAGTATGGCAGAATCTATTCAGAATTAAATAAAATCGGACTAGATTTTCCTTAGATTTCAATTTGGTTAAACTCAATTGACGTCGTACAAAATCATGTTAAAAAATGAAATGAAGCAAGGCTGCTTGGAACTTTACATACATGGTGAATAGCCGCTTGGCTTAAAAGAGAAATGCAGGTGGTTGAGTTTCAATTTAATTCTTTTACAATCATTTCGCGTCTTCAAGTAAACGTTTCTAAGACTGCCTGATTTTGCACCCATCTAACGATAACATATCGTAAAATTTTCGATCTCGTTTGTTGAACTCACTAGTTATGGGCCTCGAAAAAATTAAAACGCCAGATTGGGGGAATTTATAGCAAGTTGAACCTCGTCTACCGCGCCTACCGCAACAGACCTGCACGCATCGCACTCTGCCTCCACAGAAAATAAACATCTTCCTGCCGAGAGACGGCTGAAAGCCGCCGTATGTCTGGTTTTGTAACAAACTTCTCTGAAGTAAAAAATGTTCAGTAGTCGCCCATGTAAAAATGGAATAGCCTATGCCCTCCGTAAAATATAAATCGAGACTTTAATTCCTTAAATGTAAAATATGATGAAATATATTATCGCAATGAATATGAAATGTATAATACAAGGTAAGAAAGGGGTAAGACAAAGGCTAATTTTTTGATCTTGTAATGACGTGATGCTTAATCGGTAGTGTCTAATACAGTATTATGTCCTCTTTTCAAAGGCTTACTATTGTCAACTCTCAAAGAAAATAAAAATTCTCGGAATCAGATGATGTACGAGCGAAAAAAAAATTCAGTCGAGTACTGTATTCGAAACATGACAGCCTACTATCTTTAAAATGTGTTTGGAAATAAAATTTTGTTTCCAAGAGCGCTTGATGCGTTGTTTCTATATTAGCCGTGTTACTTCTTGAATATAGGTCACTTAGCTTCTGAATTAGTCATTAGTGAGGGAGAGCATTCATATTGTGACGCTGATTACTGACTTTTAGTGGGTGAATTTTTATAACAAGCAAGAGTTCGTGCAAGCACGATGATGAGTGGGGTCCGTTGTCCCCTCCAGGGAGTCGAGATGTTGCTGTGGTGGTCGTGCAGTTTGTGAGTGCATGGCAAATGTCATTTGGCATTCTTATGCACTTGCAAATTGTAAAATTAAAAATGTTAGTTTAGGATCATCTCCCAAATAGGGAGCAAATGCATTCTATAAGACAAAAATCGATTTTGAGTGTAATGATGAGAATTAAAGAAGAAGAGCTATGATTAATTTAAACTTAAATTTGTTTTGTAAAATTAAAAATTAAGTTAAAATTATAGGGAGTTAAGGATAGAATTAATCATGTACCGGATGGAAGAAAATAAAATAATTGTCTTCGATGCGAATATTTAATAATGCAGCTACGTGATCCTAAGATAAAATGATTTAGAAATTCAATCATATAGAAACAAAAACTCTTCGGAAACTCTCATGAGCCCAAAACAATTGCAAGAACTAAGATGATCATCGTTGAACTGAACAATATGAAAGACATAAATTCAGAATAATAGAGAAGCAAAACATGGCCCAGAACAGTAGCGAGGTCGTGAACACTGAACGAATAAAAAATGAAGAAGAAGATTAAGGCGCTGCGGGCCAAGAAATCAGGCCTGGTGAGATCTTCAAGGCTGAGCTTGTCCAGTTCAACGCACGAGTGTGCTTGCAGCAGCCTTGTCAGCTTACGTAGCATAGGCAAGAGCTGACTTGTACTGACGTTCTCTTGTCAGCTCGCATAACCCAAGCTGACTTGTACTAACGTTCTCTTGTCAGCTCACATAGCCCAGGCAAGAACTGACTTGTACTGACGTTCTCTTGTCAGCTCACATAGCCCAGGCAAGAGCTGACTTGTACTGACGTTCTCTTGTCAGCTCACATAGCCCAGGCAAGAGCTGACTTGTACTGACGTTCTCTTGTCAGCTCACATAGCCCAGGCCAGAGCTGACTTGTACTGACGATCCCTTGTCAGCTCACATAACCCAGGTAAGAGCTGACTTGTACTGACGTTATACAGCCATGAGAGGTGATATTAGAGGCTCACAGCTTTCAGTATTTGTTAAAGCGTTGATACAATCTGCTAAAGTAGTGAAATTGACTAACATTTTCTCTACGCTTTATACCATATGTCTAAGATACAGGATAACAAACCCATGTCCATCAGGCAGAAAGTGTTTAAGATATGCAAATTGCTCAAGTTACCTCGACCACTCATGCCATATGCCTGCACAAACGCATGCAACACAGGGGAACAGGAGTAACAATCCATAGCTATGTATACTCTCGAGGCATTGCGATATCTTGACATGTACAGTTTGCCCGCACCAATGTCGAACTGAGCCCTGTACTACATTTGGGAAAGATGACGTATAGCCCCGTAATTCATCTTAATCTGTTTCGCGCTGCCGAACGATTTCAAATAATAGTATTTTTTTCGCTCTGCAAGTGAAAAAACCTATGGTGAAATTGCAATTACGGCAGCATAAATTGGAAACAACCTGCTTCTATTTTTCTGCTGTTGAACAAACTGGGAAATCAATTTCTCAATAGGGGAAAAATACACCTGGCCTGCCGCTACGGATTCAAACTGAAATCAACTATCAATGTAACGTAGTTTTTCAGTTTTTGAGTGGAATTAGAATTTATAGTTAGGTTATATCTCATTTCACTTGACATACTGAAGATCATCCTTTCAGTGTAAGCAAACTTCTACTGTCAAGACTATTTTCTGCAAAGCAGGATCAAAAGTTCATACAAAGAATGAGAGCATCGGAATTGGAGCCCGAGATTTCATCTAGAATTCAATGGTCATCCCAAATTGAAAAAAACAACGAAGACGTTTGCGCACCTAACTCAAAAAATCAGTCGAGTGATAGATTATGCCCTAATGCAAATTTGGAGTTCCTAAAACGAGTCATTTCATGAAGGACATCAGCTTTTGAGGGCGTAAATACTTTAAGCTTAATTCTAACACATTCTATTGATTTTATAGGATGAGCAGAACGGGAAAAAATTATAACAGATTGTCTATCACCTGTGGAGCTTCTTTGGCTTCCACGCGAATGGGCGTAAAAATCATGCCTCATACAGCTCAAGGTTGAGAAAATTTTTTAAAGATATAAATTTGCCATACGATCACAATCGGCTCATCTTCGGCCACTTCCACCAAGGTCCAAGGCTCGGCCAAAAGGTGTTGCTGCTCTGATATGTAAATAGTTTTTCTGAAACTTGTACTGGCATTAACAACTTTGTTATCATCCACTAAAAACTTGAGACCTGTCAATGGTATGTTATTGGTTTTCTGCTGCCCAAATAAATTAAAACTTCCTTTGGGAGATGCAATAAATTAATACTCTCGAACTACAATGTTAGAACATGTTGAACTTTTAGGCCTGCTGTTGCGAATATTTACAGTAGAGAATGGAATGGAAAAAATTGCAGTATCATTGCTCTACAAAAACTATTGTGGCTCATCAAACTCTTTTTATTTTGCATCTAAAAGGAAGAAAAAATCAAATTCACGAACGAGTATCAAGGGCTTAGAAACTTAAAACGACCTAATTTCTTTTTAATGATTGAAAAAGTCCGCGCAAAATTTGATGGACATATTGCTGACGCATATTTTTACAGCCAATTAATGGAGATCAGCATCCAGACGCGTCTGCTCAAGGTGTTCCAGTTGCGGTCAGAAGAGCAGCTTCACAGGCGGCCTGGAGAGCCAACGTGCAATAATTGTTGCAGTGTTCTAGACTAGAAATTCAGAACAAAACAGTGAGCGAAAAAAAAAATTTGCTCTCCCACAGCAGACGTTCTAGAACCTGATCTGTCATCAGCATGGCAAGAAATTAGCTGAAAACAGTGAAGGATTATTGAGTTCAATGTTAATTGCCGAAAGCGTCCAGATGGATGGACCTTGAATGTGAATCTGCCCTACTTTGATATCAGGAATTATTGCTGTGCCAGAGCACCCAATCTGTTGCCTCCAGAAATTGCTCAAGTTGTTACATTTGGACTGAATGAAGTCGATTCTTTGGAGTAGTACTGCGCTACAACATAACAACTTATATGGGACGCTGTTCAGAAGCCACCGATATAAGAATGTAAATCTTAAAAAATATTTGTTGATATCATGCATAAAATTTTGAAAGACTTAATCTCAAATGTTTCTTGAAAATCAGGTCATGATGAATATATCTTGAATATCTTGAAAATGTTTGGGCCTTTATGCTCTCGCCACACTGGGGTGCCGCCGCTTTGTGTGCATGGTGTGCCTTCGCATATCCGCGAGCTGTTGAATCAGACCGTTTCCTCCGCCGTCTGATGATAGTGAGGTAAGGGAGGCCTATCAGGGATAGTTTGTAAAAAGTTATCCAGCTTCTTCTGGAAGACGTCTAGGGAGCCATCGCATTCTCTCAGATCTCTAGGCAGAGAGTTGAAGAGTCTGGGTCCCATTATAGAGAAAAGTTACAGAATTTACACGATACAGAATTTTGCATGAAAAAATTTGGGTCAACACTTGTATATATTTCCCATAAATTTGAAAAAAACCTGTTCAATGATGCCAGACGCATAAGGCCATACTTGAGCGAAAAAAAAAATATTATTTTAGGTTTTTCGTATCCTTCCTGCTCTCACTTTGCTGACATTAACTACTTCTTCTAATACCACGAGTCGCATGTATTACGTGTGCCATGTCATGTTTTTGCAAGCTATCGTACGACTCTTGGTCATAGAATAGTTCCCTTTCTACGACTGGACGTGCAGTTAAGGCCTTAAAATATCGCCGGAAGTAACCAGCAGAAATGCTCGTACTTTCGTGTCAACCACAATGGCATCGCTGCAGGTCGTGCTTCGATCGCCTCAGGTGGAGATGTAAGGAAGTAGGCTCGGTTTTAATAACAAGTGGAAATTTGTTTTGGCGCCGATCACTGAATCGTTGATTAACTAAGGTTAGTTTTTAGACCTGAGATGAAAACATTTATTGAGTCCAGTGGAGTATTTTTTACAAAAAAATTATTTTCGTACTGAAGAAACGAAACTTGGCATTCATTCACTCGAATGCTGAACGACGAATGTGCATCGATTTCAACCAAATTTGATAATTGTTCTTTTATATGTACTAGGTTTCAAATGAAAATAGGTACTGAAACAAAATAATCAGTTAAGATGCCTACAGCGGGGTACCAAATCAAGAAAACAAACAATTCGGAAGCGGGACTAGAAACAATGATGGTCTCCCTACTAAACTTTACCCTAACTGCAAGGCGTGCTAGGGCTGGCACTCGCTAATTCTCCCATTAATGCGTTATCCTCAAAAGGTATAGTTTGTGATGACTGTTACTCGCACATCTGATTCTAATCCGTGTGCATCAAGTGGGTCTAGAGCAGTTAGCTGTATTTTTAACTAGCGCAGTTCAGTTATTCATCGATTAAAGAGACAGAGTACTGCAATACCTATACTGTGAAGGGTTAATGCCAGTGTTTCAATATACTGAGCCGCTAACTGATGACAAACTGAACAGCTGCAATAGATACAAACAACCTCTACTTACTCCTGAATAGGAATATATGTATATCTCAGCGTGAACGAGTGTATTCCAAAGTAGAAATATCATTTGTTTTCATCTACCTGAAATTACCACGTTGTAAGCAGACTTTAAATTACTTCCTACCGTATTAGGCACCCTGGCCCTAGGGGAAGACGTGCAAGAAAATTAGCCCTGTTTCGATGGGAAATTTTTCAAGAGAATCTGCCAAGGTCTGGTTCTTGCTCGGGTGGGTGTGGTCATTTGGTCATCTTGCTGACCTTAAGAGCGAGCGACGGTCAAGACTATGTCGTGATTACCGTCGAAATTCGGCCAATCTTCATTGGGCTTATAAGGAGCCAGTTCAGCAGTTTTTCTTTCGAGAAGAATTGAGTCCTCTCAGGTGGTGGCAACTTATTTTCATTGGTGGTAATAGTGTCGGAACATTTCGATCGAAGTGATTGAACGTTTCGAGAGACAGGAAAATTTCGAGAAAATTTGTTCCATGAAGTATATTTTTTCAAACACGAATTACACGAAGTAATGAACTATCAACAGTAAGATTCATTTACATAAAGGTCACTACGGTCCCTATGTTAAATGAAATAACCTAAAAATTGCGTTTTCTAACAGTTGTTGCCGTACAGATGGTAAAGTGTTACATAGGAAACCAACTATAGAATATACGATATGCATTTTTTTCTTCCACGCGTTGCTTGTTTAAATGATTTCACTCGTCCTTCATTTCATAAAATTACTTTTTTGTAGAGCGTTTGGAAGAAGGTTAGCTCGTAGTTAGTCGTGGGTCAACAAATTTGATGTGACTTTGTGGCATCAAGAGAAGAATTATCATTTAACAATTACTTGACGAATTGTTGCGAGCACTTCTCTACGAGGGCAATTAAGTTAATAACCGAGCTTTGTGTTTTTGTGAACTTGAAGCAACTTAGCCTTGCCTCGGGCAGCAAGCATGCATTGCCATTCGCTTTGATTTGGTCTTTAGTGATAGCGTAGATTCAAGCTAAAGGAAATGTTTCATGCTGAATTTAAAACGAATTGCCATTATTTTTCGCACCTCTATGTAGAACAAGAATGAAAACTGTTCTATTAAATATTGTTATTCAAGTATGTTAATACTTCTTGAATAATTAATATAGTGAATTTGTGTTTTTTAATTTTGGCGACCAACATATCAGAGTTCTGAGAAATTAATTAGAGAACTCAACGGTGACGATAGATCTTCAAATGAAGCATTTCCGGAAAGCTTACAACGTGCATAATTATTTTCGGCGTTTCATTATAAATAGCTCAGGATTCTATGTGCAAAAGAAAACAAGTTTCTACTGCAAAAGCAAATACCATGGACAAGTACAGAAACTGAGATAGCTTAGATTGCTAAGAAGAATTGCAAAATGTTCCTGAAAATCATACCTAACAGGAATATGAGTCAGTGCTCGGAATCTAAGCTTCGATGTCAATTAATTAAAAGAACTAAATCCGTACAAAATTTTTGCTCATTACGAGTTCGAAGATCAGAAAACTGGTTTTAAGAGCTGTACAAGTTGGGCACGGCTCTGAGATCCGCATGCTTCCACGTTTTCAAGTCACTCAAGAATAAATGATTTTCAGTACAATTAATGCTATCTACGTATCAGAAAGTAAAAATTTAAAAAGAAACTGTTGCACCCAGTTGGCTAGTTCTCATATTTCAGCCAAGAGCATTTGTGAGAAAATCCTTAAGTTTCTGGATTCATGATAGAATTTCATGACAGAATTTCATTAATCCCTGAAAGTTTGGTCTTTCACCCTGAAGTTTGGTGGGGGTCTGTCACAAACATCGTTGAATTCCATTTAAATTTACTGAATATATGGACTTTCCGGTTTAAGTACTATGAATTATGAATAACTCATGAATACATAATGTATATTATCAATATATATCGATGTCGGGGAAAATGGCATTTAGGAAGGAAATCATTCCTAACAACAAAATAACGTGAAATTTTTTGATATTGTGTGAATTTATGAAAATCGTAATTATTGCACGTTATAACCTCGTGAAAGAATTGCACAGAGACAGAAATTTCTGTTGAGTGATGCATTATAATTGGGGAACCAGAGCTACACCACTACACGAAGCTATTCAGGAACTGAACTCTTACAGTTAGAGAAATTAGAAAAATTACTTTCATGTTCTGAGGAGCAGTTTCGTTAAATTAGAACTAAAGTGATTACTTTCAGCTCATAATTAGAACTAAAGTGATTACTTTCAGCTCACACGATATCACGCGTCGCTCTGAATGGATCTCACCGTCGTGGAAATGATACTGACGAGGAATTTTATGGAAACACTCAATACAATAAAAAAAATCATCGCTGATCTGATACTTAATTTTCGTAAAAATGATCGTATCCTTATTAAATATTTTGATCTAATGCTGTAAAATCAATGATTTATGAAAAGTTTAGCATAAATTATGCAACGGATTGATGGATGCCACATATTCTGGGTAGCAAAGCAAACTTCAGGTGCCCTAATATGGATATTTGAAGAGCAAAATTCTTCGCCGAGTGGCCTTGACCAAACGACTTAAAATTGCAGCCTTGTCGCTCACGCGGTCGCCTGCAAATAGACTGCGATGCGCCGACGAAATTTTCCGTTTTGTAGGGAAAATAAAATAAAATCATGAATGTTAGGGCTTCTAAACCATCAAATATTTAAGCAGCGAACAGGATATCATTGCCATTGTCCAGTCAAAGGCAGCTGGCCGGGCCGTCAAAATTTGAATGAAAGACGCAAAAGGCAAATGACAGACGATAAGATTATTACTTCAAATTTATAACGCGCCACAGGAGAGGAGTTACAGTTGATTGAACAAAGCAGCCTCATGCTTCTTCCTTTCCTTGGCTTCCAGTCTATAACTTTCACTATCGACTGGCATTTAGCTCACACGTGTGAGAGCAGACTAATGATTTTAAAATAGATTCATTAAGCCCAGCCTTTCATGACGATGTTTACAGTGAAGCTATCAGGTCGAGGATTTGGAGTTCCTGATAACCTATGTAAAACAATGTGACGGTTAATATTGATCGCGAATTATTATGTCATTATATGTGAATGATGATATAAGTCGTTGACCTCTCGTTCTCAATCTCAGAATGAGAATTTTTACATCTTAATACTGCTTATTCTTTCTCGTAGAAAAGTCAAGCTTCTATCGAATTGAGTGTAAGAGCATTCCAGCACACAATGTTTGGTCTTTGAAACAACATGTAGGTCAGCGGGAAAAGCCAAATGAGCAAAATTTTGGTCATTGTACTCCATCATCTTGCATTCCATTCCGGTACGGAGTAAAATCCAACTAGTCGCACGTTTTGATACGATAACATTTTTTGCAGCAAACTGACGCTACCGAAGAGCTCATTCTTCATTAAAATTCGGCAGAAAATCTGTAAGTTTTGAGAATGTGTCCTTGTCACAAGATGACCATGCGCTGATAGAATTCCGGTGAATTAGTATATTAGCTGTCCATAATCTTTGTGTTATCTAGAGGCCGAATTCATGATGGGACTCAAACATTCCATGAATGAACAATCAGCATCCATTCTAAAGCAGACGATCTCTCCGTTATGCCGCTCCTTTATCGCGCTGGAACTTCTCGCTGAGCGGGTCAAGTGCGAACACGAAGACGGCATTGAAGAATCTTTTGGCGTCAAATTTAGACTTCACTTTAGCGAATGAATGTATAAGAAAGTGAAAGCCATTTTTAAATATTTGTAGGTCGATTTTGCATAACAGAGCTTGATAAGTCTTGATTCACGAATGAATTCAAGGAACTATGCGACAAAATGTCTTTTTTCAGAAACGTGATGATCCTTCATTCATTTAGAATTATTTTATTACCTATCGTTCAACCAATAAATAATTGAACAAAATTTATCGAATAAAAAGACCGAGAAGCGATCAAGGGTCAATATATCACATTCGTGAATAACTGTTCGATCGTCCTAGCTCATCAAAAAAGTTCATGACCAGATCACACTTCTTTATCCGGAGTAAATTGTTCATTTTGATAGAATATCTATCGCCTTCATCCCCTAGGATCCTGGAATAGAGCTGAAAACTATGCAAACACGTTTCCTGTCTTGTTTTGTTGTCAGCTTTAATGAATAATATTCGAAATTACTTCAACGCTTCAAAACTCTTCATTACAGAACAATACTAAAATTAATGGATCTCGACAGCCGCACTGCATAGCAATCCACATTTAGACTAGTTTCATAAATGAAAAGAATAGCAAATTCATTCTTGGTGTATGCATAGTGAAATCTCTTGCCTCTCACCTATAAGAAAACTTTAACCTCACTTTAGAGGACCGTTGCGCTGAATAACTGAGCCTGGTAAGAACTCAATTCATCAATACGACCTCAAGCAGGGTGCGTTCATTCACTTCCACACTCGGTGTTGACTTCATCCGTGAACGTACAACATTCTTCTGAAGATGCTAGCACGCACAACCCTTCACCTCGATCACGACAGCGCCGCACACCCTCATGCACCCTTGCACGACGTGCCGTACTTGCTGTTGTTACCTGGCCAAGTTGTGAGCTAGTAACATAGCTGGTCATTCTTCGTAATAAAGACATTTGAGGAAATCGAAATTTGTTTGTAGTTTTTAAAATCCGTAGGGTAAAACACTAAAATCTTAACGTAAATATCTCTGAATGAGAGAAAGGAATTAGGAATGAGCGTCATCGTAAACCAGTTTGTGTGACGAGTTGTGTACATGTGGACATATTTTTATGACTGGAAACACACGAGTTCAATCAATATGAAAATACTGCTCATTAAATACATCAGTAACTCTTTCCTATCACAAGGGTAGACATTATTTCAGGAAACTCTTTACAGAGGAAGCCTCCCATGCTGTCTTCTGACCATCAACCGCTAAGTCACACAATCCTAACGAAATGCTGCTAAAAAGAATTTATGAGCACAAATCTTGCGTGAACTTTACGCTCAACTCCGTTGAGCTGGTCTTCTTTTATCATGGGAAACTAAATATTTTATGCAAGCTTGCGGTAAACACAAACTGAAAATTATTTTAAGCATTTGCATTTTATGCACGTTGTTTCGATGTCAATAAAGAAATGTCCTTCGCTTTGTTATTAAGTGTCGGATGAAATATCAACAAAGCTCATTATAATCCTCACGGACATACTTCAATCCAGAGCGGACATGAGCACACAAAGGCAACGTCTTTTGTTGTTGCAAGATCACCCCCCTGCATCGCTCAGCAGTGCCCAATTTAAAGAAGTGTCGCAACGCAAGTTCGGGCCAGTATACATATTGTAGAGGTGCGTGTGACGCAACGCTAGCTGTGCCCAGCATACGGATAGATGTTCGTGTTGTGTAATCCTGGAAATTTTTCACAAAAATTAAGCACTATGTGCACACAGATGTGAATGCCTGAATAGTGAGCGCACGCACACACGCGTGCGTCAGACGATCGGAGACGCACTATCGCTCTCCTAGAGACGGCTTGGTCACGCGACGTGTGAGGCTGCTTCCTTGAGGTGGCCGCTCCATTCCGTCATGAAGCGAAGGATATTTTCCAAGCCAGTGCATGTTCATAGGCATAGCGAGTCATACTTCAACACAAAATCGTCATTTAAGTTCATTTTAAACAATGGTTTTGCTCAATCATTCAGAGGAGCGTAATGCAAGATCATTTTGTTGAGGAAATGCTATAAGCTTCAAACTCATGACCGGCGCCTTGAACTTATGAGAGAACATATGCATACTCAAACATGCTCGAGAACTTGCCTCAGACAACAGCAACCATCTAAGGAGACACAAGTGACAACTAATTGTTTATAAGAAATATGAGAACCATAATTTTAACTCCACTAGGTAATCCCATTATAATTTTGATCACGCAAAGAAAGCATTTATCACGATATAGACTAATTATACATGTTACCTTGCGCTTGTGTGTGAAAAAAATGAACGCAAAATTTCCCTGTTGCAAAAAACTGGTCACGTAGCCTTCATAAATTCCAATATGATCGAACAACAGTTATCAAAAACCCAACCCTTTTTACATAATTAGCAGTCCATAAAAAATTTTGTTTGGCCAGAGCCTGCGTAAACTGGCTGATGAATTATTAAAAACGAGTTAAATATACGTAAGACTCGCTTTTTCTTCCTGCGAGGCACGTACGCGTCTGGAGGCAGCGAAATACTGCTCATCCAGACCACCGCTCTCGAAGCGAGACACAGATAAGCACCAGGAACGAAGTAGGAGCCATTTAGGGCTGTTACTTTGAGCCGTACCGTTGCCAATAATGGTAGAATAAAAAATAACTATTTTAAGTTATGTTGAGGAGTTAAATTTACTCCATTCGTTAGCTCAAACTCGTCAGTGAATATCACTTCCAACAATCGTTAATAAACAAATTTCCAAAATGACAATGCGCAGGCACACAATGTTCATCCATAGTAAAACTGTCAAAAAGAACAAAAAATAATCTACATGACATTCACTAGTTTCCACTATTTTCAGATCTCACTAATACATGAAATTCAGAATCGGTGGTGTGCGTTGGAGAGAAAAATTCAAAAAAATTTCGTTTTTGCACTAGCTCTTAAAGAACTGAAGCAGATTTTGTGCAAAAAAAAGCCTAAAGAATCCTTCGAGTGTCTTCTCAACAGATGCCTGACCCCATTCCTACGTAGATCGGAAATATTGGAAACACAGCTGAAAGACAAAACTTCTATTATTTCGTTATTTATTCATAAGCCTGATGCTACAATTCATTTACCATGAGGGGAGGTTAAATTAAACAGTGTAATGATTTACGTTCGTACATAAAAACACACATATAAACAATTGCGTAAGTCGGGTAAAAATTTCTTTATTATTTTACTCGAATGTTTCATTACATCATCTGACTTAGGTGAGTCATTTGCTTGTTTGGTCTCGCGAATGGTTCAACTTGTACGCGACAAGCTAGGGTGGGACCAATGTACGTCGTGGTTCATATTGTGAAAAACTATGTGCGTTATAACAATGATGAAATCCTTACAATTTAAAGATACACTTGAATTCGAAATTTTCAACATCTGTAGCAGTTGATCAAGAATGTCTTAAAGTTTGAGGTAATTGAATGAGTTGAAAAGTAACAAATTCGAGGTAAAAATGTGCCAGCTTTGTTCATGAGATGTTCCGAGCAATCAATTCTAAATATATTAAACGATCATGTACAATTTTACATGAGTTTTAATGAGTTTCTAATATACAAATTGTAGATGGAAGCATATCGCATTAAAGATATTCAGCCTCAAAATGAATCATTAGAATATTCTTGTTCTCTTCTAAAGGGACAAAATTACTTTCATACTCAGTTCATTCTGCAGCTATACATGCCGTAGACCGGACCTTTCTTCGTGTTACCACATTCTGCGACCACTGCGTCGCTACAGCTGCAGCTACTACAGCTGCACCGGCCTGAATATTCCCACCGTTTGGCCAGTAACGAACGAAAGGAATCTCGTTAGTGGATGTCGTCGCTTTCACTGTTCACACCATCTTGTAGCGCAGGACTGAATGTTTCATGTAGACGGAGGGTGATTGCGTAACGCCGGCGAATTTCGTGCAGGTAAACTTTGCGGTAATGTAATTTAATACAGCTAAATTATATGCTACCGAAGCATCTATTTGAAACCGTGGAAATCCGCCTGCAAGTACATGCAGGGATGTGACTACTCTTTTTTTCTTATTCGTGATTAATGTGAGGAAAATGAGCCTTAATCGGCAGTGCAGGGATACAGAATTAAATATGCCCAGTATATACTCTCTAGTATACGCCTCACTTTCTCACACGTTCATAGTTTTTGTTCTCACAAAGTTTTTGCTGCAGGAATATTGTACATGTTTTTGTCGGGACGGAAAGAGGCGTCCATCAGTCATTAAAGACTTGCTGTCATAACGATGATTGGTTAATTAGCGCCGTGCCTGTAACTCGCCGAGGTCTTGCTTCAAAAACAATGCTTAAAAAATTATTCCGGCCTTCAATTGGGTACCATAACTGTTATTTCTTGAGAAAGTAAAGGGAATGGTTCGTTTATGAACTTTAACAATGATAATCGTTGCAAAACGAGGAAATCGTATGAACATTTCGCATTATTCAATTTGAAATCAGTAATTTATTGTAATGAAATAAAAGTGGTAACATTAAGGTATGTATTGTTAGATCCCTCTTTCGAGCACTTGTAATAAGATTTAATTCTTAGTTACGTTCATCTCAGGGAATATGACTTGCCTATATGAAGCCTTTACTTGTGAAGTGTATTAGATCAATTTAAAACTTAAGAAGCCTCAAAAATAGGAGTGTAATTAAAAATTCAAGTCCAGTCACGCTAGTAGACTCTTCCTAGAGCACAAGCGAAAAAAATCAATTGAACAAAGTTGAAATTCAATTATTTAAGAAGCAGGTTTCCTTCGAGCGCAAATCCTTTTTACACCCTTGAAAAAAACAAAAAGTACAGAATTTCATTGTGTTCCATCTTGGTCGTTTTCTGTGAATTTATTTAGTGTCTCACAAAAATATAAGAAATCAAATTTTTATTAAGTGAATCATTTTAGCCAGTGCTATGAGTGCCACTTTATTTCCAGTTGAATGAACACAAAATACAGTATTCTTGCATTTGTTTGTCCAGCGCCATTCACAAAATTTTACTTAGCTGCACTCGTAAAACAATCTTATCAAGCTATATTTATTAAAAGAATAAGCCTCACAATGAATACGTCGACGTGCTAAAATCGAACCCCTCTCACCCAAGTTAATTATGCTTCTCCATAGTCTGTGTTACGGGATTATTATTGGTCCGGCGCTGGCAGGTCTGGAGTGCGAGCTTCAGCTGGTTTCTATGCTTTGTGTGATATTAAATTTGAAAGAATGGGCTTCCTTCGCATGATCAATAATTATCATTATTAGCTCATCGAAGATGACTTCATGTTCTTTGACCTTAAAATGAAAAATTGTAAAATATAGGACCATTGTTAAGAGGTGTTGCAAGGTTTTACCAGAAAGGTGGATGCAAGTCGATCAGAAAAATAATTTGGAAGTCACAGACTTATGCATTGCATCATTTGTCTGAACAATTGAGTAGAATGTAAAGTTTCGCATCCAAATTTTGGGAGGACCGTTACATTCATCAAATATTCCACCCTGTTGAAAAAATATGCTTGAAACGGACTAATGTTGACGACTGCCAAAAGTTTTCTACCGAGCTAACTTTCATTTTTCGTATAAATCCCCTAGAAAGTATAGTTAGAGACGAGACGAATATAGAAGAATCTAGAAGAATATTACGATCCGCGGCATTCTTCCGTGGAAAAAGAATTAGTTCCGGCATCAAACTGGTCTACATGAACGCTTGAGAACAGGAGAAAATTCTACCAGGAAATCGACTTATTCGAGAAACTGTTTTTGCTGAGGTTGCCAGACAAGTTCAACGTGGGACGACCATGAAAAGTTCAAACCGTAAGTCTTCTACGTAATTGAAACGAATTATCTACCCTTAAGGATTTTTTTTCTTTTTTTTTCTCTGAACATATTTTGCCGCCCAGATATTATATGCTTGTTGCTACTGATGAAAAAATGACAGAACTGAGACATCCATGAAATAAGCTCGAAGTTGAGTTACAAAACCAAAAAAAAAGAAGTCTTTTTCTGGAACCTAAAATTACTTTTGCAGGCTTACATATTGTGATGCTCAAGGAAAATTTTTAAATGTTTCTCCCTGACTCAAAAATATAAGTAAGAAATATAATTGTTAGCGGAAGCCTTTTCAATTGACTTTGAATGTCACTTCTGGGTTATTTTTAGGCATAGGCTTAAAGGAGGCAAATATTGTACATAAAATAAGATCACTATTTTAATTCATATAACGTTTGGCATTATATCAATTTCATGAACAATCTATTAGCAGAAAGGTCGTTTACCTACGGCATAGCAAGATGCACTGCACGTAAAATTTCCTTCTTTTAAACTGGAGGATGTATCATGAATACACGCCTCCCTGTAGGTCGCCATTCACAGAAGCTCTCTTGAAACCAAACAATCCTTAATGAAATGAGACTGGCTAACGTTTCCGTGTCCAGAACCGTGAGTGCAATCAAAAACCAGGGATTTTACTGTTAGGGGGAACGTCCTGAGACAACGAGTTGCTGAAGGCCCCCTCCTGGCGGAAACAAAACGGCGCTGCAGTGTTACTATCTGGGTCTGCATTGAGGTGCAACAGTGAGGAACTGGCATTGAGGTCCATGCAAGGGCTTCCGGCCCCCGTGCAGCTCCAGTGCCTGCTGCACAGCGCTGCCTCTGAATTCAATCCACTTCCGAACCGAGTTCAGTCTCCCTTATTAAGCAAGACTTTAAAAAATAGATATGATTAAGAATATTTACGTGGCTTAAATTACTCTAAAGTATATAATTTAGCCATTGGTAAACGAATCTCGACCGCAAATTATTTGTTTCTATTTTAAAGAATTTTGTAGTTAATGCAAGAGTAAGATCACAAGGAAGGTTTTTAAACAATTTAGCCTTTATAGAGGATTTCATATAGTTTTTCATACATGAAAATGTTGTCACTCTGTTTGAACTGCCTAATTCTATCAAATAAAACGGCAGTGCCATTTTGGATATTTTGTGTCTACACACACGTAATGTGTTTAGACACAGGTAAGATATCGTTCTACATCAGCCAAATCGTACAACTTGTAAAACGTTTTGAATGCTTCTATGTCGACTGATTGTAAGAAACAGATGCATAATTCACAATGAAACCTGAAAACGCTTCAACATTCTTCTTGATTCCAACGATCATGGAACCATAAGATAGAGAACAAAAAATGTTCTTAATCGAGGAATTTACAATAATTAAAATTTTTTTAAACTTCACTGCTTCTCATGTATAAAATGTTATTTCCCATTACTCTATTTCCTGACATACATGCGGCTTTAACATCAAAAAAACTAAATCGGCGAAACCACTTTACTGACACACATAAATTACCATTCATAAGTGCAAACGGAAGAAACTTAGAAAATGTCTGTAGGCCACAAGCCATTTAACACGTTGTAAGTTAGAGAAAATTCATTCTTTTCTCACGCATAAAAAGATAATTGTTTGCTATAAAGGCGCCTTCCAGTAATACGTTTGATGGGTGAAAGTCATAATCGGCATCGGTTCCGTGGAAGTAAATTCTCCCCCACCATGTGACGCAAGACCGGCGCTGGAACAACCGCGGTTTGCCTCCTGCTCACATCAGCGAGGGCTTATCAAAGCGCCACGCATGCGCAAGCCCAAGAACTGCTCCAGAATTATCGAATAACGCGCGCTTGCGCAACGAAGGCGTGGTGCGGTCTTTTAGAACAATATTGGTCTCAATAGAAAGTTTCAAAGCACGTAGCAGACCCCCACACTGTAGTAAATTTAGGAATTTCGAACTTTACATCACATTTTCTCAGCTATCAATGAGATCGAGATAAAGCAGTGAAACAAGAATCAAAGATTCAAAGGCTGCTTTGATTTACTCTTACTTTTACTGTCGAGAACAGTTTACTTGCAGTTTTATTGCAAAGTTTGTTCCTAAGTCTTATTATCAAAATTATTTAGGAACAAATAGTCACGAATAAGAGGTGGTAGTAGCAAAAACATCAGTAACCATACAGCGAACTCTACATTAAGTCAGTCGCTCTCATGTCGCATTGACGACTTTGAACTCGGCTCACTAGAGCTCGAAGGCGTTCATAAATACACATGAACTGCATCAAATTTCACAGAGTGCTCGCAGCAGAGCGCTCAGAGCTAAGGAGTGTGACGCTGAGGCCCAGACCTGACGTAACGGTCCTTCCGTGCCCCGCATGTCGCACAGGTCAAGCCTCAACGCTCCCACATATCGCACCAAGGACCACTTTCAAATCTTCTTTCACTTTCACGGGAGGTCCCCATCGATGTGCTCTCATTCCCTTCATTCCGAGGCAAAAGTTTCAAAAAGGCGTTTGACGGCTA